>PVJH01009193.1:39491-74653 GCA_004026705.1 Nesogale talazaci | reverse complement strand
ACTGAGATAGAATCCCAAATGACACCCAGCTCCACTGGCCACACTGCCCCTTGTTGGCGGTACATGCATTCCCTCCCTCCTCCATTCACTCCCCCACACGTTTGTTCGTCTCTCACAGTCTCCCACCCTCATTCACTTACTCCAGCGGTTCTCAACCTTCCTGATGCCTTGACCCTTTCATACAGTGCCTCTTGTTGTGGTGAACCCCCCCACCACAAATTTATTTTTGTTGCTACTTCATAGCTGTCATTTTGCTACTGAGTCGGGCGATCCCTGTGAAAGGGTTGTTTGACTCCAAAAGGGGTTGTGACCCACAGGTTGAGATCCACTCAGTCATGCATTCATTCACTCATTCATTCACCCTCTCCCTCATTCATGTACTCACTCACTCATGCATTCATTCACTCGCTCATTTACACCCTCATTGGTTCACTCCCCTCCCCCTCCCCTGCCCTGTCTGCTGGAGCAGGGCCCCTGGCTGAGGGCCTGGTGGGCGGGACAGCCTGGACACCCGCAGACCTTTATGGGGGCCCTTTCCGGGCAGGCGGCCGGCTTCACTGAGAGCCTTTCAGAGTGCCAGGCACAAAGGCCCACGAGGCCGCACAATCTGCATGTGAAAGACGGCTCAGCCTTTACTATGGCCAGCCCAGCCTCAGAGCGCATATGTGGCCCAAGGCGGCAGCCCGCTGGGCCTGTGAGGCCTTGCAGAACAATTCCTCCAGGGACCCCCAGTGAGAAACACGCCCCCCCCCCCCCGCAGTGAGGGACCAGGCTAGAGGCAGCCACCCTGCAGATGTGCCACCCAGAGACCTCAGTCTCAAGAGAGGCTGCCATCACTGCACCCCCACAGCCCCCAATCAACTGCCAGGCCCCCATGTGACACAGCACCTGGGGGATGGGGGTGATCTTCAGGGTGCTGTTGGACTCAGCCCCAGGCAAGATCCTAACCAGTGTGTTTGTGGATTGCAGAGTCCCACTGAGTGTGGAGGGAAGTGGAGAGCACATGCCCCCCCCCGCTCCCCCCACTTTGGGGCCTTAGTTACTGTGAGAGAGAGAGAGAGAGAATAAACACAGTACCTGTATCTTAAGTTTTCTTAAGTAACAAGTGACATTCTTGTAAACATTCCAGCCCCTCCTCTCAGGGGCATCCCGGACCCTTGCAGGCCTGCTCTCTCTTTCCCCAAGGCCCTCCCTCCCCTCCTGGCTCTTATGCAGCCCTGCTACACCCCACCTTGTGCCCCCTGCCCCCCCTTTGTAGCTGAGCTTCCCCACTGGCCACACAATGTGTCTCAGTTCATAGGTCACCAGTGGCAGAAGTCCCTGTTTGGAAACCTGTGTTGCCAACGAGCTTTTATCTTTCTGTACCAGGACCCATACCCATGTTGTTGTGTTCTTCCCCTCCCCTCCCCCACCCCCATGGCTCTTAGTTGGGAGACCTGGAAAAAGGTGGATGAGCAGCTGTGCTTTAAGCCTCACTGCTGACTGTGGGGCCGGTGAAAATGACACAGGAACAAAAGCAAGGAAGTCCATCTCTCCCCCTCCCCCCAACTATCCCGTGCATGGATGCCTTCCCCCGGGGCCCCATGTCTTAAACTGGCTGGTGGTACCTGCACATGTACTGGGGGTGGCAAGAAGCGCCCACCGGGAGTGGCAAGGTCACAGACGAGTGTGCAGCTGTGGGCGAGACCAGGAGCCCTGGTGGTGCTGTGGGTGTCATGGTTGGCCGCTCCCTGCAAGGGCAACAGTTCAAAGCCACCTGCTGCTCTCCAGGAGAAAGGCCCTCTACTCTCGCAGAGTCACAGGGGCTGTTGGAATAGACTGGACGCAGTCAGCGGGGATTTGGGGTTGCCTAGAACAAAGCTGCCATGTGCCTGGGCCGGTGTTGGCGCCCCGGCCATGGTGCAGGCTCAGTGGACTCTTGCAGCATCCTGTGTCCACTCCCTTTAGAAACAGAAGGAAGCACAAGTTCCCAGCTAGCCCGGGGCGGGGGGGGGGGGGGGGCGGGGGGGCGGAACACGGCCTGTGACCCTTAATTGTGTGGCCGGGAGCTTGGGAAGACAGTTCAGGAGGCAGTGCAAGCTGTTCCTGCTCACTGACCTCACCCAGGAGGGCAGGGTCACCCTTGGGAATCCTGGAACTCATGCAGAAGCTGGTGGGGTTCTGGGTATATGGGAGGGGGAGGTGGTAGGGGTGTTCTCCATGGAGTTAATGGTTTACCGGTCAGATGCTGGCTCTGGAAGGAGCCCCGGGGGCCAATCAGGAGGTAGGCGGGTGCAGATTATGTAAATGTGTCATGCCCACCCCACCCCCCCCCACACACACCCTGAGGTCCTGAGAGGTCCTTTGGCCACATCAAGCCCCTGTCCTGCTGTTACGATAAGTGGTGGTTTTTCCATGGAGTCTGGTGGACACTCTGATGCCCATTGTGTGAAGGAGAGAATGGGCACCGAGAGCACAGGGCCTGCTCGGTGATGTCCCCGGGGGTTAGGCAGAGTGAGGGCCAGGTGGACTTTATGCTATCCCATCTAAGGCTGGCAGGATCGCCTCCTGGGGGTGAGAGCCAGCCCCAGCCCCGCCCCGCCCCCACCAGGCGGGCCCCCAGGAACACCAGCTTGAACGTGGGCCAAGCAGACAGGGCTGAGGGAGGTGTGTGTCGGGAGGCCGGTCCTGCTGGGGGGTCTTGATGGGGCTCCTCTGCCCAGAAGACCCGGGATCCCTTGGGTTGCACACTGGCCACTTGCTCCTATGACCCGACTGACCTCTGCCCTCACTCTTGCTCAAAGCCTGTCCTTGGCCAGTGCTCTCTGGGCTCCTTCCGGTGGGAAGGCCCGTCACACCTGCTCTGTGGGCCTCCTGCTGGGGCCTCCTGCCAGGCCAGGCACAGTGGAGCTGGAGCTGTCACAGCGCCACCAAGGCCCAGGACTGCCATTTCCTGGGTGTTAGTGGTGTTTCTCGGGGGAAGCCTGGTGGCATAGTGGGTACTCCTCGGGCCGCACAGTGCAGGCTCAGCAGCTTTCCCGGAGGAAGGTGGAGATGTGTACACAGAGACAGCCTCGGATGCAGACAGGGTTCGAGGATCACGCTGAGCCAGCCTCCACGTGAGAGGAGTGAGTTCCTGTGGTGTTTGCCATTTGCTGGCCTAATCATGGAGCCGACAATCTCAAGGCTGGAGGTTCAAACACACCAGCCTCCTTGCGGGAAGACGACGTGGTCTCAGAAAGCTCCAAGACAGGGCTTCTCAATCTCCCTTTCGCTCAGCTCCTCGTGTGGTGGGGACCCCCCCCCCAACCACAAAATTATTTTCGTTGCTACTTCATGGCTGTCATTCTGCTACTGCTACGAATTGGGAGACCCCTGGGAAAGGGTCGTTTGACCCCTAAAGGAGTCGTGGCCCACAGGTCGAGAACCGCCGCTCTAAGCTCCAGGTGTTGGGATCAGCTCGGAGACAGGGGTGCCTCTGCTGTGTCTTCGTATCGTGGTCGCTGGTCAAGACCAAACCAGTGGGCACCGAGCCCTACTGACCCCCGGGGTGGGCACTGCCCCTGGGGTTTCGAAGACTGAGCAGATGCCCCCTCCCCACTTCTCCTAAGGAGCACCTGGTCTGTTTAAACCACGGATCATTGGTTTCGCAGTGAGCGCTTCACTGCTTTGTCCCAGCGCACCTTTGAAGGGATCCGGGGGGCAGAAATGCACTCCCTGCCTTCGGGTCCCTTGGGACTCAGCGACTCCCGAGGGCAGAGCAGAACTGCCCTGGGCAGGGGGTGGGGGGCTCCCGAGACGCCTCTCCACAGCAGCAGGCCGCACAACTTCCTCTCTCAGGGGGGCCCAGGGCTGGGGCTGGGGCTGTGGGCAGCGAAGACCTTTGGCTAGCAGCCAGATGTTACCAGTGCACCTGCCTGGCGACTGTCGGTGCCCCTCTTTGCAGATGAGGCCCCCAAGGTTGGAGAGGGCCTGAGCAGAGCTGCCCCCAAACCTTATTCTTGGATCCCAACCCCCATCCTCCCCCACATCCAGCCGGGCCCTCAGGGAGGTGGTGGTCCACTCTGATTTCCACAGCTGGCGAGTGGTCGAGAGAGAGAACACAGGTGACCCTCAGCCCCCACGTCCCATTTCCCCACCCTCCAGCCCCTGTCACCGTGTGTGTGTGTGTGAAGGAGCCCCTGGTACCCGGCCATCTGGCTCTGCTGGGCCTCAGTGTCCAGCTCACACACAGTGGTGTCTGGGACTGAACTTCGCCCCACGTTTATGAGCTCTCGGTCCAGCTGAGAGAAAACACAGCAGCCCATGTCCCCACAGGTGCGGGCGGTCACCGTGTGCGCGGGGTTGGGGGCGGGGAGAGGCACATCTGAGTTTCGTAAGGGTCTTGGCTGAATGCTGAACTGTCGTTGGACCTTATCCCCAACCCTCTGAGGTTTCAAGCCAGCGGACAGAGCCAGGGGACCAGCTGGACCGGCTAGGCGCCTCCCTGCACTCCTTCACTGGCCCCCTTCTCCCCAGTTGGATTTCAGACACCGGAGCACCACGTGGGCATCCCTGCCAACAGCGTCCAGCGAGAGCTGACCCTGGGCAGGGCAGCGGGCTGGCCCCCATCCTGGCACTGACGTCTCCTCCGTCACTGGGCCTGGGAGGCAGGGGCCCAGCAAACTCAGCTGGGCTGCTGGCCCAAAGCAGCCGGGTGTTCACCCCAGCAGGTGAGGGCTGCTTGGCCCCTGGCTTGTGCCTGTCTTGCCACCCTGTTCAGCAGTCCTGGGAAGCTGAGTCAGACACTGCCGACACCCAGCTCCCAGGCAAGGCTGAAACTGGGACAGCAAGTAGCTGGCTCTGGGGCCACCTAACTGACAAGGGCATCAGGGTCCTTTCCCAAGACAGACAAACACCCCCCCCCCCCAAGCCCACAGCTCTGGGCATCCCCCTCTGGGTGGGGCCGTTGGGGATTGCCTGGGCGCCCAGGATGCGGGTCAGCAGGGTGTGTGGACCGAGCCAACTTCAGAGCTCCGGCCGGGTGCTGGGGTCTGCCTGGGGGGTCCCGACCTGGAAGCAGGTCCAGCCCCCTGCACTGTGGCCCCATAGCAGTTCCAAGCCTCCAGGTGTCACCTGCCACCCCGGCCAGGTGGGTGTGGGGAGGAACCTTTCTGAGCCCCCGGCAGATGGGCAGAAGACAGCCGCTTCCCACCCGGCCCCCAGGAGCCCTTGGCTCTCGCCCGGCAGCCCAAGAGAACCGGCCAGAGCCGGCCAAGGTCACACGGGGTGTCCAGTAATTGTCCTCGTGCGCACGCTACCTGTTCTGGAGCCGTAATGAGAGGGTTTCCATTATTTTCGGGTGAGCGCTCCTGGCAGATGCAGACAGCCAGCAGATGTGTGAAGTCGGGGTGATTTGTAAGGGGACGGGCAGTGACTGTGCCGGGCAGTACTGTCACTCAGAGGGGCGTCCTGGCCTGTGGGGACAGCTGAGGTAAAGGTCAGTTCATGGAACTGGGGTGGGGGCAGGACCCCCCCTCTCTCATTCTCACAGGACAGCTTCTGGTGCAGCCTCCCTGTCCCTGGCGTTCATGGGTGGGCGGGGTCAGATGCAGAAATCGTGGCGGCTAGTTCCCGGGGGAAGGGGGGGGTCACTCGAGGTGAGCCCTCTGGGGCCGGACTCCCTGCCTGGCCTGGCTTCCTAGCCTAGGGGTCTGTGTTTCATCCTGCCCAGGCTGAATCCCAGATATCTTTGGGGGCCCAGCTCAGGGCAGGGCTTCCCCCTCTGAGGGACCCAGGAGGCAGTGCTGTTGGTCTCGGGACCCCTCGCCCCCAAATGAAAAATAAACATACTGCCTTCCTGCAGGAACTCTGGCCATGTCCTGGGCTGTCCCTTGAAGGTCAGTGGATTGAACCCCCTCGCTGCTCCTCAGGGGAAGGCTGAGGCTGCTGACTTACGTACGGATTTAAAGTCTTGACACATCTGAGCAGTTCTGCTCTGTCTGCCGGGCTCCCCATGAGATGGAGGTGACTTGAGAACCCCGGACCTGACCGCCCACGCAGACGGCCTGCTTGGTCTTCCTCAGACGGGCTGGTGGGCTGGAGACACGGACCAGGGCATGACGCACCATGCCCCCAGCGGGGATCCGTCAGCAGCTGGTGCACACAGGGGCCCTCCCCACCTCGGGTTCTTATGGGTGTTCCTGTTTTAGCCCTCAGGTGTATGGGAAGAGACGGCCTAAGACCTGGCCTGGGGTGGGTACCAAGAGGAGGTCAGGTGGGGGAGCGGGCCTGACCCCGGCCTTCTGCATCAGGACGTCCACCATCATCACATGGACATGGGCTCAGACGGCCGGTGGCAAGGGTGGACGAGGGTGGGCATTTCAGAGGAGGCACCTCGGCGTCCCCCCCTCCTGCCCCCTCACCTGAAGCCGAGCCGGAGTGGCAGATGTGAGGCCTGCCAGCCCCATTGCCACCGCAGGGATTGTTCACTGTTCTGAGAAGGTCACACATGACCCATTAGCAGTAATTAGCCCCCCGGGACCCCTGCATTTCTTTGCTCAACTGCTCCATTAACTTGAGTGCGAATCACACCCTCCCCGCCTGCCCGCCAATGAAGATCTATCTGCAAGGTGTGAGGGGATGTGATTAGTTATAATATATTAACCGCCTAATTTAAAAATTAAAAAAAGCCATCTTTGTGAAGGGCAATTAACCACTAAGTGTAATTGATCATTCATAAACCTCTGATTAGGAAAGACAAATAGTAAGAAAGGAACAGATCGCCTAGGTTACCGGAAAGACACTGAAGCCCCTCACGGGGTCTGCACCCTCTCTCCCAGGTCAGCAGATGCCACGACTTCTTCCTCCATGGGGCCGTCAGCTGGGGACATGGCTCAGGGGACACAGGTCAGGGAGATGGACAGACACATAGAGGCTTGGAGCCGAGGAGTGGCTTCTGCATCAAGAAACAAGAAACCCGGAGTATCCTGGATAGGGACAGGGAGGGGACATTTGGGCTGTGACCTGCCACCTTCCCTCTGCTGCCTCCAAGAACCACAGCCCTGCCTGGCCCTCTGGCTTTGAGTGTCATCATGAGTGAGGATCCCCCTGGTCCCAGGAGCCCTGGTGGCACAGTGGGTGTAAGTGTTGGGCTACTGACTGCAAGGTTGGCAGTTCGAGCCCACCAGCTGCTCCTTAGAGGACCGATGAGGCCGTCTGCCTCAGGAAGGACTTATAGCCTCAGACACCCCCTGGGGCAGCTCTAATCCACCCCACAAGTTCACTGTGTCAAAATTGACCCCACGGCAGGGGGTCTGGTTTGGGTGAGGGTCAGAGTACCTGAGCCACACTTCCCGGGGTCACCCTACTGGGTGCCAGCTGCCCATTGACTCCTTGCCCTGTTTCTGATCAGCCCCACCCCTCCTTCCCCACAGGCTGAAAAGGTCCGGGTTGAAGGTGCGCTTCTGCACCAACGAGTCCCAGAAGTCCCGGCGGGAGCTGGTGCAGCTGCTGACCAGACTGGGCTTCCTCATCTCGGAGGACGAGGTGACCGCCCCTGCCCCAGCCGCCTGCCAGCTGCTGAGGGCCAGAGGCCTGCGGCCACACCTGCTCATCCATGACAGTAGGTCTGGGCCCGGGACCCTTCCTGTGGGGTGGAGGGGTACCTTCCTCAGGTGGGGGCGGGGGGCAGGGGACGCGGGGTCACAGACTCCTCCCGCCGTGGACACAGGCCTGTGGGTAGATGGCCTTCAGGGGTGTGGGCATCCTCTGTACTCACACCACGGAGGTGACAGGAGGCTTCTGAGAGGGAACTCGAGGACTCCTTTTGACCTGGGAGGGGACCAGGGACCGAGGGGCTGCTGAGGGAGACAAATCTTTGCTCCTGTTGCAAAACAGAGAGAGAGAGAGAGAGAGAGAGAGAGAGAGAGAGAGAGAGAGAGAGAGAGAGAATGGCAAGAAGATAGCGACCGTAGAGCCTAGAATAGATGCACACAGTGAGAGGAAGACAGGAGGGTAAGAGAAAGAGGCAGAGAGCGACACAGGGAAATACACACAGAGAAGAGAGAGACAGGAGAGACACAGAGACTGTGTGTGCACGCATACGCATGTGCAGGTAGCCTGAGCCTGGCGTCTGTGACCTCGGTTTCGTGCATGGTATGTGAAGTGGAGCCCAGAAGCCTGCAACTCTAGTGACCACCGAGGAGACGGCATTTGGGGAAGAGCACCTCTGAGCCCTGTGGTTTCCCTGGAATCAAAGCATTATTAGCTGGGGCCTTGGGAACATTTTAGAAGAATGTATGTTAGCAACTTTAGAACTCCGGACACCCTCACAGTTGCACATGATGTGGACTTTCCTGAAGCACTGGCGGGGGAGGGGGCCTGCAGCAGGCTACCCTCCCCTGGGCAGGAAGGGGCATTGGGCACCAAGGACCCTCACAGAGGCTGACTGCCCAGACTTTAGAAATCGTGTCTCTCAAAAGCCTTCCCCAGGAACCTTCCTCAGAGCTCCTACCAGCGTCCTCAGAACTCAGCCCTTAGGCAGAGAGGCTTGGGCAGGAGGAAGCATCCCCCCACCCCCCCGGGAAGTGGCAGGGCTGGAGGGGGCAGCTGTGAGGCTGGGACCAGCTGCACAGAGAGAGACTGCTGCAGCCTTGAGGATGGCGGTGTTAGTGTGGGTACATTAAAGAAACAAATCCACAGGAAGTCATAAGAGAATTATATAAAGTCACATCAAGAAAGCATCCTAGCCCAGTGCTGCCCAAGCCCACAAGTCCAGCATTAGCCCATGTGTCTGGCACCAATCCACAAAGTCCTCCTCCATCTTACAAGACACACACCATGATGCCGGCTGCAGGAGGAAAGCCGAATCAGCGAGCGTGTCAGCATCTCAGCCCTGGCAGGGGTCTCCACGCGGTTGCTCCAACACTCATGCCTGCCTCGGGGTAGGCCCATGTGACTTCTTCTCAGGGATGTCTTGCAGGAAGTGAACCTTGCCAGCCAAAGCAGGGAACTGGCTAAGGCCGCTGCACCTTGGTCGACATCAGAGTAAGGGACCACAGATCTAGAAAGGGGAGGCTCACTGAGCCATGTACCTCTCCGCCCTTCAGTTAATCCCACCTGTGTTCATTGGCCGGGTTGGCACAGTCAACTTTAAATATATCTCATTGGCTTCAGTCTATGGCTCCATGGGCAGGCAGATGTGACAACGTGAGTGACCCAGGGACAGGCCCCTTCCTCAGCGGCCCTCCCGCCGCAGGCCGTGTTTTCCATCAAGGTGCCAGGCTTCACGTTTTGTTGGTGGTGGCTTGTTTTGCCCTGAGTCCATCTTCCCCAGGGAGCCCTCCCTGGCGGCCAAGTGGGTTACACATGGGGTCGCCAACCCAAAGATCAGTGGTTCCAAACCACCAGCTGCCCCAGGGGAGGAAGATGAGGCTTTCTGCCCCACTCTGTCCTGTTGGAATCAGGCCAGGGATTCACCTCCCCAAACCGGTCTGAGGCAAAGTCGACACAATGTTACTCGGGAGTCCTTCTAAAGCAGCCTTCGTACTTGACCCTCCACACTGCTGCTTTATCTGTTACAGTTACGCTGTCCTCCAGCCCACCCTCCAGCCATCCTTGTTTGCTGATACAATTCAGTGTCAATTGCAGACACTGGTACACCTCCCCTGCGGATTTTAATGTATCATTAACTGCTGATATCTTTTAGCATATATTTTGATGCACAGTTTGCGTCCAGTGAGCTACGTACACTTTATGTCCTTGCGTGGGGCTTCACCAAATCCATGCCCCTGTGGTACAAACCGGTAAGCCCTCCGTTGCAGAGCAAAAGGTGGGTGCTTTGAACTCCCTCCCCAGTATGGAGGGAGAAAGGCCTGGTGATCCCCTTCAGAAAGCCAGCCATCGAGGACCGCCCCCCCAACCCCAGCACATTTCTCCAGCACATGTCTCTGAAGCCAAGGCGGTGGGGTATTGTTATATGCCACTGGATCCCCTTCAGCCCACAGTGACCCCGTGACACAGGCTGGCCTGCACCGTCCTCAAGGTTGTGCGTATCTGTGAGCCCCTAGTCCCAGCCCCTGTGTCAGTCCGTCACACCAAGGGCCCTCCTCTTTCTGACTGCCCTTCCACTTCACCCAGCACACTGTCCTGCAGAGACAAGTCCAAGTAGGCGAGGCCTCCTCCCCTCCCCATCCTCACCTCCAAGGAGCACTCGGGCCGCACTTCTTCTGAGACAGAGCTGTTGGCGCCTTGGGAAGCCCCTGGGGCTTACCATATCTTCCCTGGCACCACAGCTCACGGGCATAGATGCTGCTTCAGCCTTCCTCGTTCCAGCTCCAACTCTCACGGGCACAAGAGCTGATTGCAAAGACTAGGGCACGAGGCAGGGGCACCTTAGTCCTCAGAGTGACCTTCCTGCCTTTCAACACTCTAAAGGGATACCAAGATAGCAAAGGTTTTTTGGGGGGAATTTGTTTTGGGTGTGGCTCCAGCTCCTGTGAAGGTAGGGTGCTTTACTGGCTCCCCGAGGGCTTCCTCGTGGCCTTTCCGGTCCACTTCGGCCCGCCTGCTCCCCCCTTCTCTGCTCCCCTGCCCAAGGCAGCAGCTGTTTTGGATTTTTGGATATTTGGGTTTTTCTGGTCTCGGTGGTTGCTCATCACCCAAACCCAACCTGCTGTCGTCGGCCGATTCTGACCCACAGAGAACCTACAGACAGTCTCTGAGACCTTCAGTCGACACCAAAGTAGACAGCCTCCTCTCTCTCCCGCCTGGCAGTTAGCAGCCCAGCACCGGACTCACAGGGCCCCCGGGGCCCCTCTCAGTCATTTCTTTCTTATGACCGAGTAGTTTTCCATGAACAGAGCAGGCAGTTTTTTGGTTTGTTTGTTTGTTTGGCATTTCAACCAGACTATATTTTCCATAGGTATAATGTCCACTTTGTGTGATTTTGGGAAATGGTGCAAGCCTCCAAAGTACTGGAGTTTGAGGGCTCTGCTGGAAACACAGGTTGCTCCCCACTGCTCTTCGGGGGGAATGTCCTGGTGGTAAAGATCTGAGTGTGGGGCTGAGCCCCGGTGGCATAAGTGGTTGAGTGCGGGACTGCAGCCCACGGGCTTGGCGGTTCAAATCCAGCGGCAGCTCTCAGGGGCAGCACTGGGTAGCGCCCACGACCACCAGAGGCAGTGAGGCCAAAAACAAACAAACAAACACAAAAACAAAGATTTGAGTATTAGCTGCATGGGGGGGAAAAGGGGGCACCAAGGAGAAAGCTATCACTGTCAGCAGCAGGGTAGCACTGGCCCTGCGGGTTTCAGAGACTGACTTAGAAAGGCGCTCTGGTGGCACAGTGGTTACAAACTGGGTTGTGATCCATAGCACCAGCAGCTGAAAACCAACCAGCCAGCTCCCCCCAGACAAGACGGGGTTTTCTGCTGTAGAGTGAGTCTCTGAAACGCTCAGGGGCCGTTTCACCCTCTCCCAGAGGGTCACTGTGAGAGACCATTGACTCGGGGGCAGGGGGCAGTGAGTTTTAACTCTTTATGGGAGGACACAGGTATCAACGAACCTACAGTCAGACTATAAGGGAAAAGCCTTTTTTTTGGGGGGGAAGGAACCATTTTTAACTTTTAATTAAACCTCTATGTAGCTTCAAGCCACCAGGACACAGCCTCCCCCACCCCACCCCCCAACACCCTTAATCTTCTCTTCAGCTCTTCTGCTGAAGAGTTTGGCCTTCGCAATGACAGGTTGCTTTAAAGTTTACCCTTCCCCAGAACTCTGTCGTAGCCCGACTGCACCACTGCAATCATGGGAGCAGCCCCAGTCTTATTTTTGGCTGCATTTACCCTGGTCCGCTCACTGACCAAACTTGACTACTGATCAAGGTTGACCGTTGGGCAAAGCTCTGGTTCCTCTTGAAGTGGTAATGCCGCGTGCCGACCTTTCCAAAGTCACCTGGACGGCATTTGTCGAAGTTGATCCTGTGATGATGCATGCCGCCCGCATTGCCCGGCCTCCCGGGTCCTTCCGGTGCTTGCCGATGCGGCCATGGCCATGGCTCACGTGGCCCCGAAGTTTCCGGGTCTTCCTCAGTCTGGCAGGCATGTGGGCGGCCGAGACGAAAGAGAGCCAGAGTAGGCAGTTTTTCATCCATGCTCTCTGGGGCTGTCCAAGCCCCCTCCCTTGTCTGAGTGTTCCCCGGCCGTTCAGGGACCCACCTAGGAGTGGGATTCCTGGGCCCGAGAGCAGCCACAGTGCTGGCTCAGTGGTCAGCAGGCACCGGGAAGGAACTGGCACTCACTCGAATGGCATCAGAATGACTCAACCGTCATTCCGACTTCCGCTCGCTGGGGACCACAGCCTTGCACAAACCAAGAGCTCTAAAAGGCCAGCTCTTCCGGGGCCTGGAGGCCTGCCCTTGTCCCTGTCTCTCTTCATAGTCACCTCGAGGGAGAGGAAGGAGAGCCTGCTAAGGGGGCAGGTGAAGTGGCGTGGTTCCCCGGAGCTGCCCTCGTTGGCAGGCAGGGTGCACAGGTGCTTGTGGCCCACCCCCAGAGGCTGGGGTGTGCCCGGGGGCCTTAGCTGTGCAGCCCGCAGTCCCACCCTCCGAGATGGCCAACAGCCCCCTCCTCTCTCCCTGGAGACCCGTCCTCTGTCCCCTCTGACCCAGCCATTTCCTGCCTGCTCTGTTACCAAGGGAACCGTGCAGCCAGGGGCTGGAGGGTCACAGATGCGGGCAGCACCCTCTCCCAAAGAGTGCCCTCATCTGTACAATGGGAATACCACCCCTTGCCCGCTGTGGCTGTGAAGGTGGGAAAGAGGTCATGGGTGGCCCTGGATGGGGCTCAGGGACTCGATGACCACTTTCTCTTCCCAGGGCTCCGCTCAGAATTCCACCAGGTGGACACATCCAACCCCAACTGCGTGGTGATTGCGGATGCCGCCGAGGACTTTTCCTTCCAGAACATGAATAAAGCCTTCCAGGTGCTGATGGGGCTGGAGACGCCCGTGCTCATCTCCCTGGGGAAGGGGTGAGTGGGCGCCACTTGGGGCTGCCGGGAGGGAGACCCTGAGCTCCAGAGAGGAGGAGCAGGCAGGTGTGGGGCGGGGGGTGGGGTATACGGGTAGGGAGGTTCTTTTTTTACCTTTATCTCCTTTCAAATAATTTTTTAAAGATTAGGACACTACCCTTGGATGCTGGTTGGTCAAGCTTTCTTTGACCCCCCCAAGGCTCAGAGAGCTGGGGGGTCTTTGTAGAATGGGACCCTGGGAGAGCCCAGAGCCCGAGCAGGGCTGTCTTAGTTTAGCACACAGAAGTCGAGGGGGCAGTGCCCTTGGGTCAGGTGTGGCTCAGCCTCCGAGTGTGTGTTTGAGCGAAGGTTTTGGAGCACACAGGGTTGAAGAATTGTGCCAGAGGGCAACTTCACAGGGGGAACTGGAACTCCCCAAGTCTGGGTGGATGAAGGTGCCCAGGTGTGGGTCTGGGGGCATGCAGGATGGCTGCTCTGGGCGTGTGCATGCCCTGCTGTGTGTCTCAGGGCGGGTGTGTGTTTGGTCGATGGGGTGCACCCTCCCTGTTCCAGGTGGGGAGCTGGGGCTCTGTTCAGGGGGCAGCTTTGTGGTCTGCATATTGTCTGGGCTTCGGCCACGTGGCCACACTCTCTGTTTCTGTAAAGAAAACCCTGTGGGTTATTCTTCGTAACATCCTTTCTCACCAGCAATATAAAACACATGTTCCCTGAGAGTGAAAAAAAAAAGAGAAAACACAAAAAGGAAGGAAATAGCAGTGGTTGCCAGTCCCGCCGTGCTGCCCAGCCTTGTCCCAGGCAAGTGCCTGTGGACAGACGCATGTGTTCCCGAGAAGCCCTGGTGGCACAGTGCTGACTCCTCGGGCTGCTGCTGACCACACAGTCAGCAGTTTGAAACCACCAGCCACTCCCCCGAGAAAGATGGGGCTGTCTAGTCTCCTAAGTAGTTACAGCCTGGGAAATTCACAGCTGGGAGCAGCCCTGCCCTGTCCTACACTGTCTCTGAGTCGGCATCCAGTCAGTGGCGGTGAGTTTGGTTTGGGGGATTTGGTGGTCTAGCGGCTGGGAGCTGGGTGCACACGGTTAACATGCTCAGCTGCTGACTGCACAGTGGGAGGTCTAGATCCACCCTGTGGCCCCATCGACACTAGGAAATCAGCCTCTGAAAGCCTGGTGGCGCACAGATCTGCCCAGCCAGTCCAGGCCTGGCCTGCATGGGATAGCCAGGAGCCGAGCGGAGTTGCTGGGTTTGGGGTCCAGAGGAGAGCCCTCGTGACAGAATGCAGGCTGGCCTCTGGTCCCCCACCTCTTCTCTGGGCTTCCTGGGGTGCAAATCTCACCCTCGGTGGGAAAACCAACCACATGCAACTTGCAGACAGACAGACAAGCCCAGTCAAAACTGTGTCTCTGACGCTGTCCTGTTTTGACAGGACCGTCAGCACTTCCCCTCTTGAACAGAGCTGAGCCCCCTATTTTAATAGAGGATTGGGACTGGCAGCAAGAACAAGGCCTCTGGAGGTGGGCTGCTTGCTGGCGGTGGTGACGATGCTGGCCTGTTTAGGATCCAGGTCCCAGTTAGAGTCCATTCTGTTTCCAGAATGATCAAGTGTGGGCCCAGGCCGGCGGGGGCTGGGGGTGGGGGGGGCGGGTGCGCTCACCAGCCAGGCAAAGGAGCCCACATGGCCAATGGGAGGCAGCGAGCCCAGAGGAGCATCCCCTGCGAGGGTCTGCCTTTTTCTCTCACCCACCCTGTCCGATTCGTCAGTGAGGCCTCCCTTCAAAATGACCACTTGACCTTTCCCAGAAGAGCCATTAACCTTCTAGAGGCGGCAGCGTAAACAGCTTAATTTTCTGACGGGCGGCGTGACAGAAGAAATTACAAAGCCAATTCCCACTCTCAGGTCCAAACAGATGCCAAATGTAAATCACTCCCTTCCAGGAGGATCGTCCTGCCCGCGTCCCCCCTGCCCTCCAATCCAGCGACCTCACTGCCGGGCTGCCCGCTCCTTCTCTGGCCTTTCAGCAGCTTGGACTGAAGCCGACTCGGAGCCCTGGTCAGTCTGCTGCTGTTTTTGGTCAGTACCTTCTGGCCTGTTCCGACTGACAGCGACTCCAGAAAACTGGACAGCCCTGCCTGGCGCCACGGCCTCCTCACTCTGCTGCGGGCCGGGAGGATTTCCGTGGATAGCCTGTCCTTGTCTGGAAGATCAGCTGTTGACCTTGGGGAACCCTGCTAGATGGATAGCGCTCCCCACGCCACAGCCATGTGTAATCCTGCCCAGGACATCACTGACAGGCAAGGAGGCCTGGCCAGCTGGAGACACCTAGACAACACCTCCCCACCTCCCCCCTTCCCCACTGCTGGATTGGCTGCAGCTACATACATGGGCTGTGAGAGTTACTGGGGCTCAGCGGCAGAGTTCCCAGGTTCCACCATGCAGGAGACAGGGCTTAAATCCCCGCTGGTGTCCTCACGCACAGCCACTGCCCACCATGCCTCTCCACCTTCCTCAGGCCGCCACCCTTTCACACAGTGCCTCACCTCCACCACCTGTAAAGTTATTTCCATGGCTACTTCATAAATGTCATTTTGCTACTCTTATGAATCGGGAAACCCCTGTGAAAGGGTCATTCGACCCCCCCCCCAAAGAGGTTGCGACCCCCAGGTTGAGAACCACTGCTCTGTCCGCCTTCCAGTGGGGGCTCGTGTGCTGCGATGCTCACCAGGTTCCAGAGAAACCTCCTGATGGCAACAGACGGGGAAGAATGGCCCAGGGATCCACGCGTTAAAAACCCAGCCAACGAGAACCTGTGGACCACTGGAGGGGCCCCCCACGGCGAGCGAGCGAGGGTGCTGGAGGAGCTGGGGAGGCGAGGCCCTTGCAGCTCTAGAATGCCAGTGCTGCTGGGGTAGGGAGTGAGGTATTGAGCTGCCCATGGCCAGGTTGAGGGTTCGAACGCACCGGCGACCCTGAGAGAGAAAGATTAGACTTTCTGCTTCGGTGAAGAGCTACTGTCTGGGAAACCCACAGTTCTGCTCTTCCCTACCGGGCCTCGTGAGTCGGCATCGACTCAGTAGCAATCGATTTGGGGGTTTTTGTGTGTTTTTTTATGGTTTTGAGCATTTGCTCTGCTGACGAGGAGGGACCTCTGGTGGCGTGGCCGGTGAAAGGTTGGGCTGCTAACGGGAAGGTCGCTTAGGGACAAGGCTTTCCTCTCCTCAGAGGTGTTGCGTCTGGACATGTACAGGCAGTTCTACCCCGCCTTCCAGGATCGTGTGAGTCAGGGTCAGCGCACCGACGCTGGGTTTGTTTTAGCGAGAGAGTCGATCTTTCCCACTTTGTGGAAGGCAAATTGACAGTGTCTATTAAAACCCTCAAAAATTCTCACCTGTGCCCAACTGAGGACACTACCTGGCACGCACCAAGATGCTTGCCCCGTCTCCTGGACAGCTTAAAACGTAAGGTGACCTCGAGTTGGACCGCAGAGGTGTCTGTGTCACAGGTGGGGGTGATCCGTCATGGGGTGAAGGGGGAAAAGTGGTTTTTGAGCCAGCGTGAGGGCACATGAGCAGACAGGCTGCTGTGGGGGTCGCCTCTGCCTATGGGCAAGCACAAGCTCCCTCCCCCACCTGGGTCTCCAGGGCTCGGGGACGCAGGCCGTCAGGGCGGGCGGGGAGTGGCCGGCCAGCTGCGAGACACAGCCGTTGGGCAGCACTGCAATTCACAGAGAAGGTGTGGGGCCTGGGAGAGGGGGTGGCCTTTCCTGGGAAGCATCTGGTGCCCAGGACGCTGGCATCTCCTTGTGGCAGGGCGCTGTGGAACTAATAGGGGTTTCTTCTCCAGGCAGCAATTAGGGGTTAATGATTAGCAATTAGGGGTTAGCCACATGCTCCTCGGGCCTGATGCTCTTTCCCAGAACACAAGGCGCTTGTCTTTCCCTGTCTCAGCCTGGGGACCATCTGTCCCGAAGGCCCCTGTTAGTCATTGTGATGGGGGCCCCAGGAGCCTGGCAGCGGGCGGGCCTTGTCACCAAGCTGCTGCTGCTCGCTGAGCACAATGCACTGACCTCCACAGGCCACTGTCAGCAGGACTTCTGGGCTGGGCCTCATTCTGATTCCGCAGCCCTGGGACCCAGGCCTGGCAGCTTCCTGGCACGCCCCAGGCCACTGCCAACCCTGCCCTCCTAACCCTCCTGCTCTCTTTATTTTTGACATTTTCTTGGGAATTGAGCTAGGGGCACTGGTGGTGTCGTGGTGACTGGTTGGGCTGCTGATCTCAAGGTCAGAAGTTTGAAACCACCAGCTGCTTCTCAGGAGCAAACTGCAGCGTTCCACTCCCGTCAAGAGGGAGAGACTCAGACCCCCGTGGGGGCTGCTCAGCCCTGTCCCATGGGGCTCTGTGAGTTGCAGTGAATTGGACGGCAGTGAGTTTGGCTTTTTGGTTTGTTGCAAATTGGGTGGGTTCACAGAGCAGGTGGGGTCTTACAGCTGACCGCCCTGCCCTCAATGTCATGGCACCTGGCCCCTTTCTTTATCTGTACCCCATTTCTCTCCCTCCTCCTTCAAACCTTCCTTCCTGCCACCATTCAGTCCCCTGTGATCGATACATCTAAGCTAAAGTGACCAGATGTCCCGCTTTTTAACAATTTAACAACGTCCCACGGTGTTTTAAAATTAAAATAAATCAGGGCTGAGCCCCGGTGGCGTAGTGGTTGAGTGTGGGACTGAAGCCTACCAGCTTGGTGGTTCAAATCCAGCAGCAGCTCTTCAGGAGCAAGGCTGGGCCTCCCACTCCCACCAAGGGGCAGTGATGCCAACAAAAAAATCTAAAATAATATATTACAATATTACTTTTGCGTTCTGTGAAAATTTCTGTTGCTCCATATAGACCAGAATTTTAATCAAGAACACAATATGCACTCCCCCCCCCCCGCCCCCAACTCCATCAATGGTGTCCCGCTTAAAATCTGGTCACTTTAATCTTAGCCGGAGTGCGAGTCTAACAAAGCGGGGCGTTGTTCGCTTTAGAGAGGTGTCTGTTATTGGGCTACGAGAGCCCTGGTGGTGCCGTGGGTCTGAGCTGGGCTGCGATCACATGGTCAGCAGTTCTAAGCCACCAGCCGCCCCACAGGAGTGAGACAGGGGTTTCCCCTCCCGTCACAGCTGCAGTCACTCGGTGGGAGTGGGTTTGGTTTGGCTGCAAATGGAGCCATCATTATGAGTCTGTTTCTAGGCCAGAGCAGACATGAACCACGGGCCCTCATCTCAGGGACTCCACCAGTCTCTGTCCAACCAGCCAGCACTCACCCCGACCCCAGCCTGGCCTGGTCTTTCTTCCTAATGATTTTGCATCCTGCCCCTTCCTTCTCTTTCCCAGGCGCTACTACAAAGAGACCACCGGCCTGATGCTGGACGTGGGCGCCTACACAAAGGCCCTTGAGGTACCTGCCCGGGGCGTCCCCACTGCCGTCGTGTCCCTTGGGGCACTTCCCTTAGGGCTCCTTCTCGCTGATGTTGGCCCCACCCTGCCTGCCTCCCCCAAGGACAAGCTGGCACACCCTGCTTCTGCTCTCACCCACTCTCCTCTTCACGCGGAACTGACCCACATCTCCTTCCTGACCCTGCTCCTCAGAGCACCTCAAACTGGTCAGGACGTCCCTAGCCTCCCTCCCAGCCCCACTCTCTAGTTTCCCCGGGTGGCAGTCTGTTATCCCAACTTGGGGATCTTGTCCCCAACAGGTCTTGTCACTTTTCCCTGGACCCACACAGGCACGGGGAGGGGCTGGTGGGTGATGAAGTCCAGGGGCCTGCCCAGGGAATAGGGTCAGAGGGGAGCCCGTGGTTTGGTCCCCAGCTGTGGTTGGTCTGCAAGCAAGGGTGCAGTAGGCATGCGGGGGAGCCCTTACCCACATGAGGGACGTCCCAGCCTCGCGGCCATCCCCCCACCCCCATGTGGTTTCTGACCCCTTACCCCTGAACGCACATCTGCAATATCAGTTTGACTACTATGGCATCGGTGCCCCCGCAGCAGACTGAGAGTCTGAAAGAGGGAGACCCCCCCTCCCTCCAGGCTGGGCACGCTCCTGCTCCCGGCCCCCAGTCTCAGATGTCTTTTTCACCCCCAGTATGCCTGTGGCATCGAAGCTGAGGTGGTGGGGAAGCCTTCGCCCGAATTCTTCAAGTCTGCCCTGCAGGACTTAGGGGTGGACGCTCACCAGGTACGAGGGCACCCTGGGAAGTGGGCAGGCGGGAGCGGGTAGCTGGCAGGTGGCTGCAGGGTAGCCTGGAGCACTGGAGCCGAGGCTGCCCGAGCTGGGAATGGGATGGGTCTCGGTGCCCAAAACCTGTTCAGAAGCCGGTTTAACTGGACATGGTGTGTGTGTGTGTGTGTGTGTGTGTATCTGGGGAGGGGGTGACAGCAAGTGAGGTCAAGGCCATTTCCACCACTTTCAGCGTGAAGCCCAGAGCTGGAAATGCCCATGGCGGTCCTAGGTGGCTCTGGGCTGCCCTCGGGGCCCACCCATGTGTTGAAACAAGCTCATCAGAGAGAAAGTGCAACGGAGAGACTGAAGCACGTGCAAGAAATCTCAAGATACATGTGACTCGGGGGTGGGGGGGACTCAGACGCCTCAAAAGCAGAGAAAGGGGGAGGCAGGGAACACGATGTGACCTTAGGGACCCAGTGAGGGACTCTCTGATGGAACTGTGAAGAAAAGCAGACCCCATCCTCCAACCCCACAGCTGTCCTTTCCTCAGGGCCCGGGGGCAGCACCCACATGGCGGCTCCCAGGATGGGCCGAGGCCCCAGGCCCACCAACGTGCTGCCCCGTGCTGAGCCAGTGTTTCCCGAGCATTGGCGGGGGTGGGGGGTGGGGGGGGGGACCGCCACCGCTGCATCTGACCTCTGCGGGTGTGGTTTGGGGGCCCGCTGACACGGGCAGGTGCTGTTAGAGGTGGCTCTTGTTCACTGAAGAAACCGACTGGGGTTCCGTCCCCTGCCTCGTCCACCCCACTCCTTTCTTTCTTGAGACCCCTTTTCTGTGCACTTGCTTTCCCTTTCTTGCTGATCTCAGGTTGTGTTGTTGTGACTGTTCCCTGTCACGCCACACCTCTGAGTGTCCTCTGGACTCGTCCACACTCACACAGCCCTGAGGCTTGCCGGAGCAGTCTTTGACCGTCTGTCTGTCTATCTGTGACATGTGTCGCCGCAGCCCCTTTTGAAGCTCTGTCAAAGAAAATATCAAACCCCGAGGAGATTGGCCCGAGCCACTCTTCAAAGCCTGTCCCCTGAAGTCTCCTGGAAACTAGGTGACAGTTGAGTACAAAGAGCAAAGGTGGCCGCCCCGGAGTCTGCTGTTCTTCAGTGAGTCACTGCGACGGAGGAGACAGGTGCAGCGGACAGGTGCGTCTAGAGCCCGGTGGGTGAGAACAGAGAGAAGCAGAAGGTGGACGCTGCATCCACAGTGTGATGGGCGATCACTGATCAGGATGTCTAAGGAGCAGACCCAGAGCAGGCTCTGTGTGTTTTTTGCCCAAAGAAGATAGAATGTTAACTGTAAAAGAAAGAAAGAAATAATTATTTGGAAGTCGAGACCATTGCGTCTGCAGTTCCCAGGTGCCATGGGTTTCTATAAGAAATCCACCACCACGGACAGTCACGACCTTCTCCTTCTGATGGAAGCACAGACTTAGAAAAGAGTTGCAAAAACAGTAGAGAGAACCCCCACGTGGAAAACACCTATGGGCATTGCCTTACACAGCCAACAGCCAGGAGCCTGGACCGGGCACGTCACATCGATGTGAAGGAATCTAGAGGCTTCTTCCAACACCGTTCATCAGCCCACCACTGCCCCTTTTGGGGACACACGTGGCGTTCAGTAGCTGTGCCCCTTCATCCTTAAGTCCATGACAGCTCCTTAGACTCTTCTGAACCATGCCAGCCAGTGGAGGGGTAAGCGGTTAAGCACTCAAATGCTAACCTACAGACTGGCTTCCAGAAAGATCCAGGAGAAAGAGGCGGTGATCTACATGCAGAACAGTCAGTCATCGAGGACTCTTGTACGACTCAGAGCTGATTCCCTGGCCAGGGGGCTGGGGGTGGGCCTGGGGGGCCTGGGTGGTTAACAGCAAATTACTGTTTTGGTTTTCTTTTTGGGGGGCGGGGGGCATCACTGCTCTCCGGCGGTGGGAGGAGGAGGCCCAGCCCCACTGCTGGAATTGAACCTCCGTCCCAGTGGGCCGCAGTCCCGCGCACAACCACGACGCCACCGGGGCTCAGCCCAGCAGCAAGTTATTATTGTAGCATGTCCACCCCTCCCACCCTGACGTCTCCCTGCGATTTCACTCGGGGTACAGATTCTTGAACTGGAATCCCGCAACCTCGCTGCCCCACCCCTCCAGGTGTGTCCTATTCAGAGGCAGGTCATCGTCTTGTTTACCCTCTGCACCTGTGCGTGTTCCGCAGCGTCCCCTTATAATGGATTCATCGTGGGCGGAGCACTGAGGCTGAGGACAGATCCTGTCCCCCTCCTACTGGGTCGCCGCCGTTGACAACCTTGCCTCAACACAGGGTTGCAGGGGTGTTGCCCCACGATCGACCCCTTCATGACACTTGCTTAGGTGGGGGTTTACAGTGCCCGTCAGACCCTCCTGCTGTTTGCCATCCACGACGCTGGTACCAGACTTCCCCATGGCTGGCCCTGTCACCGCCATTCCTCCTACAGGTGTAGTACATCTACCTGGCTTCCTTGTACTTGGCGGCTTTTACACATGGAAAGTTACTCTGTATTTCCTGCTTCTCACAAGTCCAAGGTCGCCTGCAGGTGCCCCCTTTCCCAGCAGCCAGCCTCCCCGTGGGCCACTCTCATACCGTCTCAGGCTTTTTCAGGATGCTCAGAGCCCTGGTGGCCCAGCGGTTCTGTGCAGGGTGACTCAACTGCAAGGTCAGCAGTTCGAAAACACCAGCTGCTCCTCAAGAGAAACACGAGGCATTTTGCACCCACTAAGAGTAAGTCTTGGGAAACCCACAGGGGGCAGTTCTACCCTGTCCGCTAGGGTGGACTGATGGCAGGGAGTTTGTTTATTGTGGACTTAATGGCCACAATCAGGTTTAGCACAGTGGTGTGAAAATGGCATGGTGGGACAGCAGCGTCTGGGCTCCTCTAACTTCACCAGGGGAGAAAGAATCACCCTGAGTGTCAACTCAAGGTCCAGTGCCGAGAGTTCAGAAGTGCCTCCATTGTCCCATCTGGCTCACCAGCCTCCCTTCCCACAGCACTCTGTCTCTCTGCAGGGTTCACTTCTTGCCTCCCTGGTGTCAGAGGCCTGAGAGGAACTCCTTGACAACAGGGGTGTGCTCTGTGTCGATGGGGTCCAGGTGTGAGGGTTTGTTTTCCTCCCCTTCACCTTGCGGCGTGACCCACACTGAAGGCAGTCGGCTGATTTGGAACACACACACACACACACACACACACACACACACCCCCCCCCCCCCCCCCCCTCGACGTTCAGCAAGCAAGGGGCAAGGGGAAGCGCCATCTCTTCCCGGCAGGCTGTTGAAGTCGCCTCTAACCCTGAGTCCCGTTCTTAGCATGCCGCTTCTGGGATGGGCTGAAGCACATGTAAGCAGGGGACGAGCAGACATCCTGATGGAGCGCGTTTGTCCTTCTCCGCTGAGCTGCGTCCCCCTGCCCTGTGGACAGCTGCCGCCGGGTCTCTGTACAGGCTCAGCATGAGCACAGCGGGGTGACCTGGGATTCCCATCCTTCGCAAGGTTATCCACCGCCCGCTGTGGTCGGTACATGCCTCTGTGCCATCAGTAAAACAGACCAACATGCCTCATGCTCTTGCTTTAGCCAAGTCCCTCTGACCTCGGCAATGATTCCCCTGGGTTCACATCCTCTTCTGCGTCCAGCTCGAATTCCTAGCCGTCCCTTGTCAAAGTACTGTTGCAACTATCTTTGAATGATCTTAGCACACATCCGCTTCCCAGTGACATAACTGATTGTATTAGTCTGGATCCACTAGAGGAACAAATCCGATAGCAGTCCTTTGTCCAACCCATTTGTGCATTACCAGTATAAACTCTTCCTCAGACTCGTGCAGCACATGCCATGATGCCGAATGCAGGAGGGAAGATCACAGGCCAGTGGGTGGAAAGTCTGGTGGATCCAGTGGGCAGAAGCCTCTCAGCACTGGCGTGGGTCTCCACACGGCTCCTCCAGCCCCAGCACTCTGGCTTCATCGGCGTAGCACGACTGGCTGGTCAACAGGAAGGGAGGCAGAGAGTCTGTGTCTGGCCTCCAGTGAGCTGTTGATCTCCATGGTGCCACCAAATGAGGCCATCAAGCTGCGACCTGATTGACAGGCTCGACTCCACCCCTCCACAAGTGGACACCAGATTACGTAACTGCCACACCGATAGCGTCAGTAATTTCCACATTCTGTTGGATCACCTTTCTTAGGAGTGGGCATCCACAGCCAGGTCGCTGGGCCAGGTGTCTTGGCCAGGATAAGCGAGCGCTCCAGCATTGCCTCTGCTTGTTGAAACATCTTGATTGGTTTCCTGTCGAGTCTTAGAGCCGTCTTCCTTCCACACCACAGGCTTCGTTTTTCCTCACGTGCTGCCCCCGGAAGTGGTGGCAACGTCTCCCAGTCCTGTTTGGTACCGTGACTGTGGGCATTCCTTTCAGCTTTCTCTGATGCTGCCTGCACCATTTTGGCATTTTACTCCCAGCCTTCATCATCTCAACTTGAGACTTGACCTTTTTCTTCATTTCTCTCTGTCGAAGAGCAGCTTCCTGCCTTTTGTCTCCCGAAGCCCAGGGCTCTGCACAGCTCACCGAGATGCTTCACTTGCCTCTCTCTCTGTCGTTTTCCCTTGATTGGTTTCATGAGCTTCCAGGATAATGAGTCGATTCTTTTGCCATCATCCCCAGGTGATGAATGAGATTTAAAACCCATCGACCCTTATCGGAGACGGGCTGTGCGTCAAGCCTTTGCAGCTTTGATGTTCTAGATACTGAGTTACATCACCTTTGACCAGCGGCCACCTCTCAAGTTGACATCTGAATCCCTTAGACGGGACAGGGTCCTTTGCCACAACCCTGGTAGCCTGTGAGGGTGTCTCCACTCGCTGGCAGAACCAGATCTTCCTGACATGTCTCGTCCATTTCCCGACGTGGGCCTGGAATCAAGGAGCCGTGCCGACATCAGTGGGAAACCATGTTTAGAGGCGGGGCCGGGGCCTCACAGATGCTCACTGCACTGCTCTGGTCACTGTGACGCCTTTGCTCTGGGCAGAATTCGGGAATACCTGTTGTTTGAAACATAAAGGACACCAGGGTTTACACTGAATCTTCAGAGGGAGGTCCTGGCCCATGGGTTTTAACTTAATCTCGTCAGCCTTAGAGCTGCATTTCCTTGCTCCGTGGCACAGACCCCAGGTTGAAGAAGGCCTCGTTTGCCTTCCGCCCATCATGTGCACAAGCATCTCACGTGCAGAGAGAGTGCGCCCCATGAAGGCCGCTGGACACAAAGCGGGTGCCATGCCGGCTGGTCCCACTCCGCCAGGATTCAACACCGAGGGCGGCCACTTGAAGGGACTCCTGCTTTAAAACTGGGCTTTGTTTGTTTTTCTTTTACATATAGGACAGAGTAGAATTGCCCCTTGGGGTGTCCAAGGCTGAATCTTTACAGGAGCAGACAGTCTCGTCTGTCTCCAGCAAAGCAGAGGCTGGAACCACCGACCTTCTGGGCTGACCCATGCTGAGCCCGTTACACCGTCAGGGCCTCTTTTGACCCCTAACGCATATGCATCACCAAATCACTATGTCCTAAAAGCTGGAAGGAGAAGCCCTTCCCTGGCGAAGGTGCCACCAACCCCACTACCGTGGGATGAGTTGTCTGTGACCTCTGAGGCACGCCATTTCCCAGCGTTGACCTTTGTGTCGGCCTCACGCAGCTCCAGGATCCAGTCGCGAAGCAGGTCTCTTCCGGCGTCTGCCTGTGACATTTTCGTAAAGAGCAGAGCCTAGCTTTTCACTTGTAAAAACATAAGCAGCTCTGCGTTCATCGAAGCCTCTGAGGGGTGGGGCTGGAGAGGAGCATCGAAGGAACCACAGGCCTGAAAAGGACAGAGAAACCTGCTGGGGGGAAGCACGTACAGCCCGAGTGCTGCCGGGAGGCAAGATGGCGCCACGTCTCTGGACGTGTGCTGCAGCAGGAGAGACCAGGCCCTGAAGAAGGACATCATGCTTGCCGAGGGCCAGAGAGAGAGAGAGAGGAGTGACCTCGTGACTTCAACGGTGGGCTGGGATATAAGACCCATCTTGAGGGCGGTGTGGGACCAGGCGGGGTCTCCTTCTGCTGTGTATACAGAATCTCTACATCGGAACCGGCTTACCAGCACCTAACAGCAATAACTGCCGGCATGTGCTTATCTCCTGCTCGTCGGATGGATTTAAGAGAGAGCAAATCCTTATAATCGTCTGTTACTGAGTGTGAGCAGGCCTGTAAAGTCTTATCAGCAGTGTGGAGAAAAAACAACGATGAAAAGTCAGAAGAAAACCCACCACTGCTTAGAAAATAAGACCAGGAGGGATCAACTATCAGCCTTTGGGCCGGCTCTGCAGATGGTGCTCCGCCAGGAGCCTGGACGTGGGCAGTGCTGAACTCTGCAGTGCCTTCTCCAAGACCTGTCTGACCGTCTGCTTCCAGCAGCTCCCAGCGTGAGATCCCAGGGGAGCCCGTGTGCTCCACGCGTGTGACGTCACCTGGAGTCTGAATTGACTTGATGCCGACTGACAGCCGGGCCTTGAGTGCTCCCTTCCCCGCCTAAACACCCTTCTGCTCTCCTTTGGCATTTTTTCCCCCTATAGTTAGCATCTCCTCCCCCATCTCCCCTTCCCCTGTCCCTCCTCCCCCAACTCTGACCCCACAAGTAACACCAGAGGTCTTTGTGGTCCCTTGTGTGGGCAGCCTCCGTGGTGGGTCTGGAGGCTGGTGGATCCTGGTCTCTCTGCCAGCAAAGAGAGAGAGAGGGAGGGGTCACAGGGTCTGGGAGGGGCTGGGTGTGGACCCTGCTCTCGGCCCCCTATGTCAGCCACTGGCTGAGACTGGGAGTGCAGACGTGGTTCTCGCTAACTCGGGGAGCAGGGGGCAGAGCTGGGTCCCCGTCATTCATCGTGTTCATCACCATTCTCGCTCACCCCCAGCTGCCGTTCCTGTCCTTCCCAGGACAATTGAAGAGCAACTGCCCATTCTTGACCCCCACATCCACCACCCCCGTTTTTCTGAGGTGCCTCTTCATGGGGTGTGAGCCCCAGGATGTGTCGACCTTTCAAGAGCAGCCATTTCGGATGGGCTGGGTCTCACGCACAAGGCCGTCTCCTCTCCTTAATGACACACAGTCGCTCAAGGAGCCGGCCTGCTGCTCAACTGCGGGCCTGTAGCCAGCCGAGATTCCTGAAGCTGCAGCCATCCGTGACCACATTGTTCGTCATTCCCTGTGGGGGTCACTGCTTCCCACGCTCCTGGCTGCTGCCGAGTTTCTGGACCGCACGGAGAGGATCTGACACCCCAGGCCCAGTTTGCACCGGAACCGTACCTCTGCCCTCTGGGAGACCCATCGCTGCTCTCCCGTCCCAGACCAGAGAGCCGGGCCTCTGAGAGCTGAGGCCTGTCTGAGCAAAGTGAGACGCAAAGACAGCATGCCCAGAGGGCTCCCCCAGAGCGGCGGTTCTCAAGCTGGGGGTCGCCCGATTCATCACAGTAGCACAATGACAGTGATGAAGTAGCCACGAAAATAATTTTATGCTGGGTGTGGGGGGGCATCACCGTATGACAGGGTGCAGGCATGAGGAAGGTTGAGAACTGCTGCTCTAGAAACACCTCGTTCTCAGAGCCGGAGGTGGGTGAGATGATCACTGAGGCCAGGCCCCAGCCCCAGCCCCAGCCATGAGCCAATGTGGGCATCCCTCCACAGCCACCGCGTGTTCTGTGGGCACCAATGGGGCAGGGGACAGGATTGTCGGGGATGGTGAAGCCGAAAACGGATCTGCCCCACTGCTGCAGGGCACATGACAGAGGGGCTTGAGTGGGAGGACCCCGCCACCTCTGGGCACACATGTGCCAGGCATACCTGGGCCCCTTCTCATGCTATCTCATGAAGGCCAGGGCCCTGCACCTCCGCACCGTGGACATGTGCGGCTGGACGCTTCCATATAGGGCGGGCAGCCCTGTGCTCTGTGGATGCTTAATTGTATCCTGGGCCAGTCGCCCCTCCCCCAGTGTGACCGCTAAAAATGCCTCCAGAGACAGGCACCCGTTCCAGAAGGGTGGGTGCGCCCGGCGTTTGCACCCAAATTGGGAAGCCTGTGTTGGCGACTCGGTGCCCTCCCCATGGCCCTCCAGTCCCAGCTTCTGAGGGCCCAGCTTGGCGGTGTGGGGTCCCTGCCCCCTTCGCCCCCGCTGCAGCCCGAGAGGAAGGGAAGCCCAGCTGACAGGTGGAGTTTTTTATTTCCCCCGACGGGGCACCTCCTGACCTCTATCTTCTTGCCAATGGTTTTTAAAATCCTAAATGATTTGGCAATAATTGCTCCGCCTGGTGTGATTATTGCCCTTCACCGATAGTAAATCTGCTGTCCCCAGGGCCCTGCGTGCTCGGTTTGGTATGCAGGGTCCACAAGCTGGCCCAGACAGGCCTCACTGCCAGTACAGCTGGTTCCCCCCTCCCCCACCCCTTCCCCCCCAGCAGCTCTGAGCCTCCCTGCCTGGGGTGCCCACCACTGGTGCAGCTTCCTAGGGCCTTGCTGGAGGAGTCAGGATGCCGGTTTGTTGTACAGAACCACATCTTCCCTCCTGGCACCAAATCGTCTGGATCCAGCCCACTTAGCAGACCACCGCGCCCAGGAAGGTGGGGGGTGGGGGGGTGGGAGTGGGGGAGGGAGAGTTTCTGCTGCTGTGGGAGTCTGCTTCTCCCAGAAACACGGAGACCCCAAGCCCGACGTGAAGTAACTGGAGGTGGTTGTGTGCTGTAGAGACCATGGGACAGTGTGTAGAGACCATGGGACAGCGGGACACCCCGTCGGGCCTCCGAGGTCGTAGCCCACACAGGAGCCGAGTGCCAGGCCTTCCCCTCCGCATGGCCCGTGGGCCCGAACTGCCGACCTCTCAGTTCGCAGGAAGTTCCTAGCCCACTGCAGCCCCCAGCCTCTTTGTAGCACCAGCTGGTCTCTGCAGCCTCTGGAAACCACTGCCCAGCCCTGGACCATCCAGTCAACTCCAGTTCCTTGTGCGAGGAAAGGCCATATCTGCCAGAGAAAAGGGCGTCTTTGAGTCCAGTTTGTGTCTGCGCAGGGGAAGGACAGACCGACACAGCTGTTTCCTGCATGCGTGTCCAGGCACCAGGCTGGGAAACCAGCTGGTCAATGTGCCTCCCACTGAACCCCATGACACGCCAGCCCAGGGGGACACTCGATCACACAGCACGCCCACAGGTTCCTGGCACCGTGAGTCACTCAGCCGGTGCTGATGGACCTCAAACGATGCACACGTGTTACCACTCAGAGGCTTAGGCCGGGCCCGGAGGGTGGGTGGGTGGAGCACGTGGGAGCCAAGGGAGGTCATTCCAGGTGGGCTGATTTGTAACCCACCCCGTGACAGCATTATCTTGTTTCACGTGAATGACGGTGCTTTCAGACGTCAAACCGGGACGTTTATGATATCACAAACGAAGGTGCGCGTGGGGAATGAGACTCTGCGGCTACCCCTCCTGACTGTCCGTGTCCGCTGTCCCAACAGGCCGTCATGATCGGAGACGACATCGTGGGCGACGTGGGCGGGGCCCAGCGTTGCGGGATGCAGGCGCTGCAGGTTCGGACCGGGAAGTTCAGGTCAGTGTCGGGGCCTCGAGACTGTTGCTGTGCCTCCCTCCGCCCAACCCCCCCACAGCCCCAGGGCCACAGGCCCTGCTCTGGCTTTCCCAAAATCAAGGGCTGGTTTTCTTAAGCCACAGCGTGACTTCAGAGTGTTCACGGCCCTTCAGGAAACTGCTGTCTAAAGCTCTGTGTGGTGGTCATTGATAGGAGAAGGGGCAGAAAAGTTGCTTTAAAAACACCTCCAGTTTTCTGTTTTAGCATGTTTCATGTACGCCTGTCTATTTCTCTATCTTCAAGAAGTGCCGTCCACCAACTCCGGACATATTGTAACCGGGCTGCTTGCAGGAGAATTGTATCCATTCTAAAGGTCTTGCCGGCACTGCGCAGGACCAGGCCATGCTTGGTTCTGTTGCTCACGGGTCACTGTGGGTCAGAACCGACTTGCTAGCCACAACAAGATCCAATATGTGATCTGCAGCTGTTTCCCCCTTCTGCAGAGGTCCTTTGGTTCCCTTGGTAAAAGTGCTTTGAAAAGTGTGAGTCACATGTAGGTCAAGACCTGGGGGGTTGTCTTCTACTTCAGGGGTCTAAGAAAACACTGCCAAGCCCAGACTCATGGTTTCCCCCAGGACTGTTGGACGGGGAGGCCTGGGAACGCTAAAGGCAAGCACCTTCCCCCAGGGAGAGTCGCAGCAGGGCAGTAGCCCCCAGTGAAGTGAGGCCGCCCTGGGGCGTCCCAGCTTCCCCGGGTTAGGCCAGTGTCACCGCCAGCCTCGGAATGTGTGTGCACTGCAGCTGGCAGGTCAGAGTGATGCGAAAGGTCCCCATGCTGGGCAGCTCCAGGAAGGTCGGAGGTGTGAGTGCGTGCAGAGGGGTGGGGAAGAACAGGCTGGAGATTCCCTCCCAGAGGTATCAGCCAAGAAGACGCTCTGAGCTGCACGGGGGTGCTCGAGTCCGTGGGGCCTCCTGGCAGCGGGCATACCGGGGGTAAAGAGGCAGTGTTCCCCCCCTCCCCACCCCCATGAGGCTCAGGGCACAAGTCTCAGCCCTCCCTCCGCTCACCCTGCCCCTGGTCACGGATGCGTTGTTCCAAAGCTGGACTCTGCTCTATTTGCCGGGCACCAGGAGGTCGCGCTGGGCCCCGTGGTGTCGGCCGCTCTGGGGGCCAGTGCAGCTGCCTGCGAGGACTGACTGTAGCCAGCTGTTGGGAGCGGATCCCTGCGGATCCCTGTGGTCAGGCCTCAAGGTGGTGATTTCAGCCATGGCCTTCAGGGAACACTTGCTTTTGTGGATTTGGGGGACTTATTAGATGATGTGGGTACCTGTGGTGGGAGGGGGTCTTTTGCAATATACTGGGCAAGCAAAGGACACGGGAGGGGACGTGGAGGGGTGGGGGGGCCTTGATGCTTTTTGGAGAAGCTGTGCCTTGTCAGGGCCCCAGGAACCGGCAGCTCTCTGACTGAAGGGGGCACGGCTCAGTGGAGGTCCACCAGCCCTCTCGTGGGCCCTAGAGAGCAGAGACCCCTGTGCAGCTCCCGGGCACACTCAACCCTCCTCTCCAGGACCCAAAGGGGGGCTTCATGACTCCCCTCACAGGGAGGCACAGGCCTCAGGAGCTTGCTCTCCACCGTGGGCCCGCCCCGGCCCTGATACCGCTTCCCTGCCAGAGCCACAGTGCTCAGAGCCCAGAGCCTCAGGACGTGGCACCCCAGATTGCCCCCCACCAGGCCAGATGGGTGCTGGCCTGAACGCAGACCAGCTCCCTCTGACCCAGTCTATCTTCTGACTCCTGACCAGGAAGCACGCTGTCTCTCACAGTTCCATCGGGCCAGCACTCAGGAGGTCGGGAAGTGACAGTGGCCCGAGTTTTACACTAACATGGGTTGAGATGTTGTTGGGGGGGGGGGTCTGCCGAGTTGAATGAAAGCGTTTGTTCGTGGTATCACCGTGGCTGGTGTATCTTGAATTCCGTGACTATGGCCACAGGACCATTTAAACTGCACCGCACTGGGAGCTCTGGTGGCGTAGTGGTGACTGGTTGGGCTGCAGTCCGAATGGTCGGAGGTTCGAAACCACCCCCGGAGCAGTGAGAGGAGGCCTGGGAAATACGCTGGGGGTGCTGAGTTAGTGCTGACTCCCCTGCACTTCCCGTAACCGCCTCCAGGTGGCACTATCGGACTGCTCCTTCTCTTGGGCCCATGGCTGTGGAGAGACCAGCAGTGGGGGACGACTCCCACTGTGTTGAGGGACCCTGTGGTATCCTGACTGGTGCTCCCAGAAATGGTGTGGCTGGGAGGCCCAGCGTGCCTCTTATGCCAGCGTGAGGTCTGGGGGAGTTGACTGGTTCCTCCCTCTCAGAACGGCTGACCTCTCCAGAGTCCCAGGCTCTCTGGCCCTCTCTGTAAGCAGGCTGGCAGTTGAATCGGAGGTCAGCATGGCTATGTGTGGGGAGGGGACCCCACAAAGCTCACCTCCCATCGGCCTGGAGAAGCCAAGGGCCCCTCGGTGAGCCAGCTGGGTGGGGAGAGCTTCCCAGGTCCTTCTGGAAGGGTGAGGGGTGTGGTCTTTGCAGTAGATTGGGCAGGAGGGTGGCTGGAGTGGGCTCAGCCCTGCTGCAGCACCCTCTGGGAATCGTCATCCTAGTGACTCCACGGCCTCCTGGCCCTCCAAGCAGCTGAGGCCCCGCTGCGGAGTGTGAGCTCGGACGTATACTGGGCTCTGCCAGCTCCTGGCTCTGCACCGCCTGCTCGCCCTGCTGCCTCCCATGTCCCCACAGACAGTCTGGCATAGAGGGCTCCGAGCCGGGCGGAGGGGGCACGTGGGTGTCTGAGCTGGACAAGGTCTCCCCAGTAACCCCAACAGGAAATCCCTGAACTTTGCCACCAGTTCCGCCCCTGCAAGCTTGGGGCCAGCACAAAGCCTCCTTGTCAGGCCTGCTGCTGGGGGCCCCACGTAGCCAGGTGTGGTGTCCTATGACCACCTGCCCATTCCAGAGCTCCTAGCCCTCGCTGGCCTGATAGGCCCTGGGCCTGGAGTCCTGGGCTCCTCATGGGTGGGGCCTTTCTGAAGGTGAAACAAGGTGTTCCCAAGGCTGGGCTCAGCCCTGGCAGCTGGGCTGGGCTGTGTGGATGGCAGGCGGGGCTAGAGGACTGACCCTTCCAAGCCCCGACAGCTCAGCGCCCCTATCCTTAGGGGACTTGGTGCCCTACATTTGGGCAAAAGTCCAGAAAAGTCTTTCTTTCCCGTGAAAGGCTCCTCTAGTCTCCAGCAGCACTGTCACCCCGGCCCAGACCCTCCCTTCCAAGGATGCGACGGGCACGGAGAAGCACACGGGCACCCTTGCACCTCAGCCCCACCGGAAAGGGGTGCTGCCCACACAGCCCCTCCTCATAGCGGGCTGCTGTGTAAACCTCCTGTCTGGGAGGCTGCCCCCAGTGGGCAGGTCTGGTCTCTGAGGGTTTGAGAAGGCCTCTTGAGCCCTTCTCCAGCCTGGACTCAGCTGGGGCCTGAATGTGGCCCGCCAACTGTAGACGGGGGACTCTGGGAGTGTGCGGGCACCTAGTTGAGCCCAGTGCCCATGGAGAGGTGCCCCCTCTGTGCCCTGGCCCTCAGCACGTCTTTCTTGCTCTGCTTCTTCTAGGGCCAGGTGCCCTCAGAGGGAGGTGAGCCAACCCTGCGCACTGGTCTCAGGTCACCGGGAGTCACTGGAGGAGGTGGGGGGAGGGCGACAGTGTCCCTTCCTCCTGAGTCACCCCTGTGTGGCCCAAACAGGACTCCAGCTCCTCCTGGGGAGGCACCCTGAGTCCCCGCAGCCCCAGCTGCTGCAGGCAGACTGGGCCACTGACACGGACACATCGCGCACAAGGCCCCTGGTGGTGGCCTGTAGGGGGGTGGGGGGCTGCGTGATATGGCTTTGGGGGCTTCCGGCCCAGTCCTGAAGTCTGTCTGCCCCCACTCACCCCTGGCTGGGCCTGGCAGGTGGAGGTGGCAGGTGGTGAGCCCTTTGTTGCTCTGTAATTCACCTCAAGCCTTCTTCCCTCCCCGCCTATATTTGAGAGCAGGGCAGGGGTGAAGCAGGTGAGCCTGGGTAGCTCTGGTCACCATAAAGGGCACCAGACTGCGGAGACTGGGCCTGGTCACCCTGCCTTGGGCCGGCCACTTGCTCAGAATGTCCCCTAACCTTGGACTTGGGCTGCTTGGGCGCAGCCAGCAGCCCCCAAAGACTGGCAGGAGTCTGTTGGATATCTGGCTCTCTCTCTCTCTCTCTCCCCCTCTCCCTCTCCCTCTCCCTCTCCCTCTCCCTCTCTCCCCACACCACTGCTGCCCCTGGGAGCAGCACAGCCCTACCTGCAGAGCGGTGGTTCAGGTGCCTCTGCTGCCTCTGACATGCCAGGGGGCCTGCTGTCACCCCTTGTCCTCCAGGAGCCTCTATTTCTGCATCTCTCCCCCAGCTCCCCGCCTCCAGAAACGGACAAGGAGGGAGGACTGGCTTCAGGATAGCCCTGCTCCCAGTACACACGCTTTGCACTTCTCCATGCGCTTCTTAGTGCCCACGGTCACCCCCAGCTGTGTCCAGTAGAACCAGCTGCGCCCTCAGGGCTCCAGGTCAACCAAGCTGCCCTCAGGGGACCTTCGGTGTGACCATGTGTGTGTGGCCTCCCACGGAGCAGCAGGACAGACGTCTGCGGATCACACTTTCCTGGAGGCCCTTGAGACTGAGGCCTGCACTCTGTGTGGCCAGGTGGATGCTGTGAAGGGAGGGGGACTCTGGAGTAGAGGCAGGAGCACCTCAGAGAAGCAGCATCCTGAGCTGTTTCTCAGTGGAGATTTGGGGCAGGAGGTGTAGGGGCAGGCCTGGGAATGAGCCTGACCAGATGGTTCAGCTTCCTCGGCTGTGACGTGTGGCAGCACTGTTGGCTCTGCCCTCTGTCTGGGGTCCCTGTGTCCCTTTGGGGGTAGCCTCTCTGCACCCCCAGCCCCCATGGAGCTGCAGGCCTGGGCCAGTCTAGGGCCCTCAGACTCCCAGCACAGGGACAGCCGAGCAGTCCAAGTTGGGCGTGTGAGTGGCCCTGGGATTTGCTGGAATCCCTGAGAACATGGCCAATCAAATAAATACAGGCCCTACTGTGGCCATTTTGTCACCCTAGGTCGAGGGGAAGCCAGCACATGGGAGAAAGAAAGAGAGACAGACAGAGAGAGAGAGAGAGAGAAAGCTTGTCCCAGTTATATCACCAAGCACCTGGACCCAGCTCTACCTGAAGCTGGCCCCTTCAGTACACTAGAACCAAGAGTCCGTCCATCGCCAGCAGTGCAGCCAGAGCACCATGGCCTCTATTTGGTCCAGCATCTCTTAGGGCCTTTTCTGGTGACAGAATTCCAAGTCTCCAACTGGGGAGCCAAGAGACTGTGCTGTAATCCCGCAACCAACTGGCTTCCGCACGGGCTCCCCCCTGGGGCGTGGAACAACCCCCCCTCCCCCCGAGTGAGGAGCTCTGGTGGTGTTGTGAGGTACCCACTGGGCTGCTAACCGAAAGCCCGTCCGTTTGAATCCACCAGCCTCTCTGGAGGACGAGAACGAGGCTTTCTGCTCCTCTAAAGACTGACGGGGTCAGAAGCTGAGGCGAGTGTTTTCCCCTGTGGAGGGAGGGGCTGGGAGGGGAAGTCAGCTCAGAGGCCTATCTTTTCCTGGAGTGGCTACAGTTCTTCTGCCCCCCCCCCCACACACACACACACACACAAGCCGATACTTTGTCTGTCTTTCCCTGGAGTGGCTATAGTTCTTCTCACCCCACTCCACGCACACTCATCGCCAGTGAGGCCACCTGACCCACTCGCCGCCCTCGGGTCAGAGCGGAGTCCCAGCAACCCTCCACGGGTCTGAGACTCTGTTTTCCAGAGCAGGAGGAAGCCCGGTCTCTCCCGCAGAGCTACTGGGGGTTTCGCACTGCCGGCCACGAGGTCCCAGCCCAGCCCCAGACCACTCCGCACCAGGCCTCCAGCCTGACTCCCAGTGACCCTGTAAGAGCGCACGTCTCCACAGGTGATACCCACCTGCTTCCCCTGTGGAGCGGCTGGTGGCTTGGAACTGACAACCTTGTGCTCAGCCGCTCGCTAGTTTCCAAGAACAGCACAGAGACAGGTCACAGAGCCACGTCTGCGAGACCCCGTGAGGTTTTCCGCTCCTGTAAAGATTTACAGCCTAGGGCTCAGCCCCGGTGGCGTAGTGGTTGTGCGCAGGACTGCGGCCCACTGGGATGGAGGTTCGATTCCAGCAGTGGGGCTGGGCCTCCTACTCCC
>PVJH01009193.1:28145-39391 GCA_004026705.1 Nesogale talazaci | reverse complement strand
AGGTTTCGTGTGTGTGTGTGTGTGTGTGTGTGTGTCATCAGAAGCCACGCCCTATCTCTTGGGCCCACTGTTGGTGATGTTACCATGGGGGCCTCGATAAAGATGGTGACTGCTGCACGTCTACCCATGACAGTCCCCTCGCCGCTCTGAGTGCCTTTACCAGGGGGTGGGGGAGGGGCATCCAGCCACACCAGACTGTAGGAAGAACCATCAGGGAGGGAACTCGAGCCTGGTGTCTTCAGGGCGGGGTCCAGGTCAGGCGATCGTCAGTGGGGTAGACAGGCCCTTCTCTGAAGACCTTCCCTCGTCCCCCCGGCCCGTGGGGGTGGGGTAGGGGGCTGCCTCTGTTTTCCAGGCTTTGCTACAAAGAAGCACCCCCTGGGTGGCCCACAGGACAGAGCCTCCCTTGTCTCCCGCTGCGGGAGGCTGAGTGTGGGAAGTTGGGGCATGGGCCAGCCTGGTGACTCCTCCCTGAGGTCCCGAGAAAGGACCCAGGCCCCGTCTGGCTCCCAGCTCCACATCAGCCCAGGCTGCCCCCAGGGGACAGAGGGCGGGTCCCTTGTGAGTGGCGGCTGTGAGGCAGAAGGGCCTAGGCCAGTGGTTCTCAACCTGTGGGTCTCCGCAACCCCTTTGGGGGGTCACACGGCCCTTTCACAGGGGTCGCCCAGTTCATAACAGTAGCAAAATGACAGTGATGAAGTGGCAAGGAAAATAACGTTATGGTTGGGGGTCACCACAACACGAGGACCTGCACGACAGGGTGGTGTGGCATTCGGAAGGTTGAGAACCACTGTTCTAGGCCTTCCCGGCTTACAGCTGGTCCTCTGTCCCCTGAGTCCTGGACGGTTAGATGTCCCCCAGTCTCTATGGCAGGGCAGAGGGTCAGCAGAGGGCCCTTTCCCACCCGCCCCAGCCCCCAGACAGACTATTGGATTCTGAAGAGCGAGTACTGCCCCCAGCTGTCTTTGCAACCCCAGTGTTGTGGGGTGGGGAGTGCGGGGGAGGCCTCTGACTGGCACCTGGTCCCTGCCCTCCTCACTCCTCTCGGGCATGACCTGCTTCCCCAGTCTTGCTCCCAGAGGCCTCTGGGAACACAAGCCTCTGCACTGGGGCTGGCAGGTGGCTGCGGGATGTGCAGGCCGGTCCTTGGTGTGCTCTGGTGAGAGGTGCCTGGAACCTGCCTTAAGGCTTACAAGGAAAGGACAACTCAACCGGATGCAGTATAGCAGTGACGAAACACACATCATTTCTCTAGTTCCTGAATGCTCCCCTTCCTCTCCTCAACCACCGGGACCCAGTCCTACCCCACAAATCCCACTAGACCGGAGCGTACACATGGGTACAGACAAGTGCTCTCACCACATGGAATAAACCCCTCAGGACCGACAGTGGGAGTAGTAATATCAGGAGGGTAGAAGGGTGGTCAGGGAGGGGGAAGGAGGAGAAAGGGGGAACCCATCACAAGGTCGGATACATAGCATCTTCCCTCCAAAGGGACGAATGACAGAAATGTGGGTGAAGGGAGACAATGGACGGTGTAAGACATGAAGCACCAACAGTAACATATAATTGATTGAGGAGTCACGAGTCTGGGAGGATGGCGGGGAAGGAGGCAGAAGGAGGAGCTGATGCCAAGCAGAAAAAAAGTGTTTGGGGAATGTTGATGGCAACATATGTACCAGTGTGCTTAATACATTTGAATGATGGCTTGTCATAAGATTTGTAAGGGCCTCCCCGGCGCCCCCTCTCCCCCCAGTAAAAATGATTTAAAAATCCAACTTTCAGGTGCTTCTGAGCACTCTGCGGGGGCCCTCAAGCTGCCCTTTTTGCCGGAGGTGGTCGTCGGCTTAAGGACATTGGGACCCTAACTCGCCCGGCCCTGTGGGTGTAACCCCATCCCGGCATAGGGGTTTCCCTGGGAGAAAGCTCTCCAGACTCCATCCCCTGCTTCTCCCTGCAGTGGGTGCCCCCCTGCATGGCTCTGACTGGACACCAGGGGGTCACAGGCACTTGGCAAAGCCCTGCTTCTGCCCCAGAGGCCCCCCAGCCTGGGGGTAGCTACCCATCACCCTCACCCACACTTCACTGCCAGTCTGGGGTCCCACGAGCACCGCTGGTCTCTTGTTCCTATGAGCCCAGTCTTGGCCTTTGCCTCCCTCTATTCAAAGAATCCCCACAGAAACATCTGGATTCTTCCTTAATAAATGCCTAGAGAAGGAAAAAATAAAAGAGGAAGCCTCAGGTTTGTACAGCCTGAACTGTACTGGGTTCGAGTCCTGGGCAGCCTGAGCCCCACTGTCTGTCGGGTGGGTGAGTCTGAGTGGGCCATGGGCAGGCAGAATGTGGGGCCAGAGCTCCAGACAGCTCTGAGCAGGAGGTGGGCGAGGCTACAGAGAGGCAGGGGGACAGTGAGGGTCAGCTGCAAGGCTGAAGGTTTGAGCCCACCCAGCTGCACCTCAGAAGAAAGGCCTGGCGATTTAGTTCTGAAAAAAGGGGCGGGGGGGGGGCAGGAAGGAAGCTCAGACAAGACCCTGTTTGTTTGGGAGCCTGGACTGTTAAGGAGACCATCGTGCCGTAGCGAGGCCAGCTTGGGTCATGGACAGCATGAGAGAGCACACTGAAAGCCCCCCTGCTGCTGAGACGCAGGGATGGACGCCGGACCTCGCTGGTTACAGAAGCAGCAGCCATTGTCGGAGAATGCCCTGGCCCCCGCAGGGCCCCGGGCACGAACGTCTTCTGCCTCAAATCAACCAGCGCAGGAGGTGAATTCCACCGTTGTCTGCGTTAAGGATCTGTAGTGTAGGGACCCTGCCCTGCTGGCCCAGACTCAGTTTCCCTGCCACCCTCGCTGCCTCCGGTGAGGGGCTCCGGGAACAAGGCTCGTGGGGGGCACTGCCCAGGGTGGGCTCCGCACGTTCCGAGAAGCAGAGGGCCGGCAGGGAGGTGCCGGCGTGGGTGGCTGGCATGCCCAGTCTGGGAGCGGCTTGTGGAACCAGACGAGGAGGCGTGTGTCCCTGTGGAAGCTGCTGGCGGTGCAGCCCCAAGCAGACGCCAGGAGCCCCAAGGCGTGTCGTGGGAAGCCTGAGCCTGGTGAGGCGACGCTGGGCTGGGTTGGTTCTCACGGCCTGAGGATGTACATGAGTGCCAGTCCTGAGCAGGTGGGGGGGCAGGACCAGCCAGATCTGTGACATGGGCAGGGGTCCTTTGTAAGCATGTGGCCAGATAACCACGGGGACAGAAAGGCCTAGCAGAGCCCTGACCAGAACTTTGTTTGAAGCACTGTCCCTCCTACTCCTCTTCTAGGGTGCCTGGGGCCAAAGCCTGTCCCCCCTTCCCCTGCAAGGGGTTTGTAGCCCCCTGACAGACCATGGTCCTTCTTGGCGTCTGTGTCCCAAGTGGCAAACATTGGAAGGTTTACTTGAGTCCACCCAGCTGCACCTCAGAAGAAAGGCCTGGCAGTCTACTTATGAAAACCCTACTGATCACAAGGTCCCGGTCAGGGGCCCCTGCCCAGGTCATCCCTGGTGCCAGCTCCTCGCTCCTGATGGGAGGTGGGGGAAGTACGGGGAGGCCTGTCAGGACAGGCCCCCAGTCTGCACAACTTCCGCAGAGTCGGGAAGAGCAGGTACTGCTGGGGCTGAGGGCCCCACCCCCCAGCTGGAAGGTGGGCAGACCCCCCTCTCTTGGGACCTGAGGAGCAGGCTGAGTGGGGCCCGGTTCCGTGGCTCTGCAGAGCTGCAGCACAAGCCTGCCCACAGAGGTCTTGCTCAGCCTTCTGGCCTCTTGGCTGGAGAACAGACCTGTGGCCATGGTCTCCTGCTGCCAGACTTCCACCCGAGTGGCACCCTGGGCTCATGGGGTCTCCCTGCCCGGCCCGTGGTCAGCTTGTCCCGGGCCCAGAGTGGGTGGACCTGCCTGCCAACAGGCTCTCCACACACACTGCTCACCACCCTCTGCTCTGGAAATCAGGTAGAGAGTGAGCTATGCTTAGCCTGGCCTCCCGGGATCCGAGAGGGAGGTGACTTGCACAGGCAGGCGGGCTTTTCTGGGAAGAGGCTGTTTGAGGAGCTGTGGGGCCGGCCCTTGGAAACCAGTCCCCACCGGGCCTCCTGAAGCAGGGCCCCACCGAACCCGGCTCTGGTGTTACCCTGAGCTCCCATCCTTCCGGCCTCCATGTCCTCACCTTAAAGTGGGGGTAGGAGGCAAGCCCACCACCTGAAGTAGGGCAGACAGAAGGGCATGTTCTGTAGAAAGCGTCCCGCTTCCCTCCTGGCTGCCCTGCTCAGGACTGGGCGAGCCCTCAGCCCTGGAGGGTTGGAATGGCCATTTTCTGGTTATCACCCAAGTGTGGGACCTGTTTACTTCCAGGGTTCTGGAGGGAGCCTCTTGGGGCCAGCGGAAGACGTGCTTCCTTCCCCTGAAGCTGCAGGGGCTCGCGGGGAGGATGCAGTGTGCCCAGGGCCCATGTGAGGCCTGCAGCAGACGGGGGTGTCAGCAGCTGGAGGCCTGGCTGGGGAGGGAAAAGTGAGGAACTTGTGTCTCAGGTGGGGTTGGAGGTGAGACCGAGTTGTTCTGCGGTGGGGAGGCTTGTGACCTGAGGGACCGAAGGCACTCAGGGATGATGGCTGTGGGCAATTGGGCCTTCCAGTCTGGAAGTGATAGGGCCGAGGTCAGTGAGCAGTACATGGTGGTCTCTCTCCACTGGGACAAGACCTCCCCCTGAGATATATGCCCGATGTCCAGAAGTTCATCCCCTGCTCTGGTCCAGGGGCCAGTTCCTGAGAGCTGTGCTTCATGAGGGAGTGACCCTGGTCTGTGACCCCCAGAGGCATCGAGGTCCCCACCTCCTCACCCCAGGGTCTCCCTGTCCCCCATCCTCCAGATGTTAGGTGAGCCCCTCGTACGGCTCAGAGAAGGCCTGGGATAGTCAGTGAGGCCAGTGTCCCCGCACCGGCCCCTGGTCGGCCTCATGTCTTCCTCCTCTCCACCCAGGAAGGTGACTTGACCCTGTTCCCAGCCTCTCAGAGACAGCAGGGACCCGTCACCCATCACCTCTGATCGAGGAAGGGAAGTGTAATTAATAGGCTCTCCCAGAGGGACCATGAAGGAGTGGGGGTGGGAAGGCTACTGGGCCGTTATCTCTGGGAGTAGTTGAGCAGGGCAGGCCTCTGACCCCCACCCCTAGTCGTGCCTCCCCCACTCGTTAACCCAGAATTCCAGGGTCTCCATTCTTTGGGGGGTACCAAACGTGCTGAGCCCCCCCCCCTCAGACCCCCAATGTCCCCCAAACCAGGAAGGACAAACCCCCATTTGCGGGCCCTGCAAGTCCATGCAAACCCTTTCATCTACCGGCTGCCCAGGCTAATTTAGATGCTCAGCGTTGGGGGTTTAATTGGAGCCTAATTGTAATCCATATGCCTGTTAAGGTAATTACACTTATAAAGCTAATATAATCCATAGATCAATGGGTTCAAAGCTAATTAAGGCGGTCATAATTAACATTTTAAAAACTCCTTGCAGTTACCGGAATCTCCTTTAAGCTGGCCTTCCAGCTGGGCAGCTGCAGGCCGGACCTGGTTGGGCCTTCCCCCGGGGGCTGCGTCAGCACCTCTGTGGCCGCTGAGGCCCTGGGTGATGAGAGGGAGGCCGGGGCGGGGCTGGGGGCGGGTGGCTAGGTCCGGAGCTGTGAGCAGGCCCCAGCCTCAGTCCTGTTCTAGCTCAGAGGGAACCAGAAATACACACATTGAACCAGAGGCAAGAGGCAGATTCAGGGGGCTTCTTCGGGGCATGAGGGTCTCCCTGGGGGCTTTCCTTCTGCGGTTCCTGCACTGGCCTGGTTGCTTTCTTCTCTAGCCTGATGGGCCCTCTTGGGCAGGGTCTGTTGGTGGGGCCCAGGTGCTGTGAAGAGACCACTTGGGACCAGAGAGAGGCACTGTGCCCAGGGATCAGCCCAGGCCCCGGGGTGCATCCAATTCTGTGTGTCTAAGAGAAGCCATTCAGAGACAGGTTGTTCCAGAGCCCCTCTCCCTTCAAGGCCCAGGGAGAGCCCACCTTGCCCCTGGTCCCAGGTCAGCTGTGGTTCCGACACTGTTGTTACCATGGGGAACTGCAGGCACCCAGGCCCCAGCAGGCAGCGTATGCAGCTCAGTCCCCCAAGCTCTGTCTTGCCCTGCCCTCCCCTGTCCTCACTGGCCACTCCAGAGCCTGCAGCCAGCACGTCCTGGGCTGTGAGGGAAGGGGCAAGAGCCAAGGAGTGCACCTCCCGTGGTCGTCTGTGTGAGACTCCTGCCCTTCAAGGTTGCTGCAATGGTGGGGGAAACAGCTAACGAGCATGTACAGGAGCCCAGCCTGGGCCTGCAAGCAGGAAGCACTCAGTGAGTGCAGCTGCCTGCCACCGCTGTCACCATCACTACAGGGTGTAGAGCAGGCAGGACCAGACCGGGGGTGGGGGGAGAGGTGGCACGTGGTGGGCCCTATAGGTGGGGCTAGTTGGGGTGGGTTTCTCTGGACCAGCCCTCTCGGCATTGCTCCCACTCAGCTCTCTCACAGTCTACTCAGAGTCTGCTGCTCTCCTGCCCCGTTATAAACTCACCACACCAAACACATTGTCCTCAAGCTGTTTCTCCCTCGTGGAGACCCTGGAGGACGGGGTAGACCTGCCCCCTCTGGGTTTCTAAGTTCTCACAGGAGCACCCAGCGTCATCTTCCTCCTGAGGAGGGGCTGGTTAGTAACCCAACAGGGGGCCCATTATACCACCAGGGTCGTCCCATTATCAGATGCGAAAACAGAGGCCCAGAGAGGCAGACGCATGGGTCTGAGCTCAACCAGGAGGGCAGCGACTGGCCGAGATTTGGACCCAACCATTCCCTTCCACTGAAAGAAAGGCAGGGGGGAAAAAGTCAGGCCTTGAGTCGCAACATTGAAGGAGCCCATGAACAAGATAACGAAGGATGCAGGACGTATCAAAAGACGATGGAAGGAATACACAGAGTCACTACATCAAAAAGAATAGGTTAATATCCAACCATTTCCAGAGGTAGCATTGATCAAGAGCCAATGTTTTATACTAAAGGAAGAAGTCCAAGCTGCATGGAAGACATGAGTGGAAAACAAGGGTCCAGGAATAGACAGGTACCAATTGAAATGTATCAGTCATTTGTCTATGCTGATGAAACTTGGAAGACAGCGATTGGCCAACTACCTGGAAGAAATCTATATTTGTCCCCATTTAAAGGAAAAAGCAATTCAATGTAATGCAGAAATGACTGGACAGTATCACTGATATCACATGCAAGTGAAATTCTATTGACAAGAATTAAATGATTGCAGTGGTACGTCGGCAGGGAGCTGCCAGGAATTGGAATTGGAATTCAAGAAGGATTGGCTGACCTAAGTTGGGCTTTAGCGGAATGTACACAGCTCCAGGAAGATAGTCACTGGTCCTCTATTGACTGTGTAAAAGCATCCAAGTACGTGGAGCATAGCAAACTGTGGGTAACCCTGAGAAAAGGGGATTCTAGTCTCGTGTGGACCCTGTACATGAGGCAGGAGGCACTGTGGGAACAGAGCAAGGTGTTTGTCAAGGTCACGTCCTTTCACTACACTTACTCATCCTGGATGCTGAGCAAGTCATCTGAACCACGCGAAGAAGGAGGCAGCATCGTGATAACAGCCCCATGGGGGCACAGCCTTGTTTGCCCACAGGAAGGAAGACCCGCAGCCTGTGTGGATTGCAACTTGACATAAAGAAAGCAGAATTCAGGGCTGAGCCCCGGTGGCGTAGTGGTTGTGCACGGGACTGCGGCCCACTGGGATGGAGGTTCAATTCCAGCAGCGAATCCACAGGAGCAAACGCCGGGCCTCCTACTCCCACCACCAGAGGGCAGTGATGCCCCCCTTCTCCCCCCACCAAAAAAAAAAAAAAATTCCTCACCCTCGGCCAATGGACAACTTCCTGATACCCGGCAAAGACGACCTTGTCAAGGATTTCATTGTTCTTGGATTCGCTGTCCACACTCACGCAGTAGTAGGGATTCAAACTATGCATAGTCTTGGGCAAATCCGGTGCCCAAGACCTTTTTAAAAATCGGTCGAAGAGCTGGCTGAGCCCTGGTTGTGTAGTGGTTGTGTGCAGGTCTGCGGCCCACAGGGTTGACGGTTCAAATCCAGTAGCAGCTCTCCAGGAGCAAGGCTGGGCTTCCTACTCCTATCAGGGCAGTGATGCCAACAAAAAAAATAAAATGAATAAAGTGGTCGAAGAGCAAGGAGATCACATGGAGGGAGAATGAAGGTGTGTCTCACCAGGCCATGTTATTTTCAATTGCTTCATGTGCATATAAATTTGGACAAGTCTGGAAGTACAAAGAGGAATTGATGTGTTGGAATTCTGGGGTTGGCCAGGGTGACTGAAAGTTCTGTGTGCTGCCAGAACAAAACGCATCTGCCCTGGGAGAGGTAAAGCTGTGATGGGGAGACTTCATCCCACGTCCTTTGGACATGTTCTCAGGAGGGACCACGCTCTGGGAAAGGTCACCTGGGTAAGGTAGAGGGTCCACAGAAAAGGAAGACCCTCAGCAAGAAGCGCTATGCGGCTGCCTGCCACCCTGATACAACCAATGGAGCCCCTCAAATGACATCATGGGGGTCACCACACCATGACACAAACAGCTGCCAAGTCACAGAGTGACTTACGTGCCACCCCACTCCCACTCAGGGCCCAGGCAAACAGGCACACACCATTCAGTCCATCGACCTTGGCGAGCCCAGGGGCGTCCGAGCAGAGCTGGGCATGCCCCATCGTTTCCCTGGAGCTAGCTTTTCTGAATGGGATCACCAGGCCTTTCTTCTGAGGCACCCGTGGGGGGATTCACACCACCATTTTGGGGGGGGGGGTCAGCTGAAGTTTCCTTATGGCCAAAGCAATCTCAACAGCACAATAATGTGTGCTGGTGCCCAGCTGGCCGACCTGGGCCTGGTAACGCTCACAGAAGGAGCCGCGGAGGCTGCAGCTCAGTGCCGCCCCAGGCCCGCAAGAGACCTCAGGGGTTGTGCCCAGGGGTCAGCTTGCTGAGCTGCCCGTCCTATATTCGGAGCTCGAGTCCCAGGCAGCCGTGTGTGCTTGCTGAGCCCTCTGGGATGAGGGCGGGGAGCACAGGTCACTGAGCGACTTCTGTCTTGGAGAAAGTCACAGGCCGTTTGGAAAATCTGCTCCCCAGAGAAGGGTCGGGGTCAGGGCTCAGGGCGAGACCGGGGTTGATGCCCCACATGACCTTGTCATCCCCTCACTGGTGAGCGCACACCCTGGGGACACCCTGGACGACAGGGTCATTGGTCACCCCCTTGCCTAGGCAAGGCAGGTTGCGATATGGGGTGGGGGCAGGATCCCACCTGTGGCCTTGAGCTGAAAGAGGCACGTGGACTAGATGTGTGAGGCCATGGGGGCTGCCCCCAGATTTGGTTAGAGCCTCAGGGTGGACCCGGCTGGTTAGGCCATGCAGCCACAGTGTGTGGCTCAGCCCCCTCTCCCCCCAGCAGTGTATCCAGCCACTCAGCAGGGGCACAGGATGTCTCTTCACTGACCCACCAGCGTCCCACCTTCCTACCCTGTTTCCTGGGATCCTCAGGGCCACAGGGAGAGAAACCCCGGGCAATTCGGGAACAGACAGGGGTTCTCATGCCCCACTGGACAGCTGGGTCCACCTCCCCCAGGGCCCCTACAGCTGCGCCAGGGCTGCTCTTGGCAGTGTGTCTGGGCAAGGGGTACTGGTGGCCCTGTGAACCTGAGCCCTGTGCCCAGCAGCAGCTGGAAGAGCCACACATCTTGGCAGGGTGGACAGCCTGCAGCTGCTGCCATCCCGGGGTCTCGTTCCCCGCATAGGCCTGCTCAGAGTGATGGGAAGGGGTGGGAGTGGGGGGCATGTGTCCCCGGTCACAGTGGGGAGGCCCAGGCTGCAGGGCCACGTTGGGCTCATCTTTGTCCTGCTCAGAAGCAGACACCCCTGAATGGGGCCAAAGTCTCAGCTGCCATCCTGATGGGCCTGGGGGTGTGGGGTGGCAGGCCCGGGTTTCCAATCCTGAGGCCACGGGCATCTGCCTCTCGTGCTTCCTGCTTGGGCCCAAGTGCTGTGCGAGCTGAGCCCAGCTGCCTCCCACCGGTTCGGCAACCCCGGGCGGTCTCAAGCTCTCCGCTAAGCCAAGGCCCGTGCCAAGCACCGGTGGGGAGGATGTTTGGGGAAGAGGTTCCAGGGCCTTCCCCCGCCCTGCCCCGTCGCCCCAGCCCCCAGAGCTCCATTGAGACGGGAACTTGGCTTGCCTGCTCTGTCTTTAGCTCCTTGCCCAGGTAGGGCCGTCTCCTCAGGTCTCCTCTCCTGGAGCCCAGGAAAGGCTGTGGGCAGTGTCGGGGGAGCCAGAAGCTCACGGAGGCACCCTCAGTGAAGAGTGTCCCTGCGGTGGTCTTCCGCCACATCGGGGTCCTGCTTCGAGGCCCAGCTGCCACCTCCCGCAGCCCCCAGCCCCTTCCTCCTTTCCAAAGGGGGAGAGGACCCAGTCAGCGGGGTAAGCACAGGCTCACGCGTGCTTACTTATTAATCCGTGGAAAATTGTTTCAGTTCCGCCGAAGCTGTCCACTACAGATTGCTAAGTAAGCACAAGTCAGCCCGTGCTTACCATGCTCGGTGGGTACTCCTCCCCTGGAGAGGGTGCCCCCTGCTTGCCCTAGGGGTCACCCCTGGGAGTCCCTTACTGGTGTTTTTCAGTCTGGACCCCTTTATATGAGGGTGATTGATGGCTTGGTTAGGAGGGTCAAGGAACCAGCTGAGCTGGCTTTCCGGGTCTGGGGGAGGGGAGGGTGGGGTGGGAAAGGGGGCGGTGCCTGTCTTAGGAAAGGACACAGTTGGGTTGTTTTTTTTTGGAAAGGACACTCTTTTTACATCGCCTGAGTCCAGACCTGATCCTCTGTCCTTCCGGGACTGTGTCAGGAAGGGACCCAGGACTAAAGACCCCAACCGGTGATGCCTGCCCCCTGTCCGCTGGGTTCCTGGGTGGCCGGTCCTGCCCGAGCATTTCAAGGTCCTTCTCCAGGATCGGTTCCTGACACGTCCAGTGCTGCCAGGTGGCCCAGTGCCCAGCGTCCCAGCATGCCCCGGGGAGCTGGAGGGCATGTGGGCCTGGTGAAGGTCACAGGAAGGCAGCTGAAGGGGTTTGCAGTCACACCAAGGAAGTGGCCGTCAACAACCCCCCCCCCCCC
>PVJH01009193.1:0-28045 GCA_004026705.1 Nesogale talazaci | reverse complement strand
CACAGGGGAGTATCACCAAGTGTCCGCCGGATCCCCGCAGCCCTATGCCAAAGCCCTCAAAGGCAGGCCTAAAAGATCACCCTGGGTCTCCCAGGGGATGAAGACTCCCACCCCCCCAGGTGGCTCTGTATTTCAGACACCCAGTGTGCTGTAGCAGAAATACCCAACACTGTGCGGGGGGTGGGGCGGGGGAGACCACAGGATGGGGAGAGCCCCCCAGATGGGGCCTGTAGGGGCTTCTGGACACCCTCCTGGAGAAGCAGATGTGGTGACTCAGAAGCAGCTCGTGACCTGGGAGACCTGTCCCCAATCCTGTAATGCTGCCCTGTCAGGAACCATCCTCCCAGCTCCAGTGTGACATCCGTCCCCGGTACCCACGTGTGAAGGGGACCCGAGGCTCAGAGGGGGCTCCTGCCCCTGGTCACCCCTGGGGGTCATCTCAGCCAGAAGAGCCTGCTCCCCTGCCACCTCCTGAAGCCTCCCCAAAGCACAGCCCGAGCCAGCCTCTGGCCCTCCAATCTGCACACGGTCAGTGGTTCTCAACCTGTGGGTCTCGAACCCTTTGGGGGTGGAAAAACCATTTCACAGGGGTTGCCCGATTCGTAACAGAAGCAAAATGACAGTCAGGAAATAGCAACGAGAATAATGTTCTGGCTGGGGCATCCCCAGCACATGAGGCACTGTATAAAAGGGTTGTCACAGCCTGCGGAAGGTGGAGACCGGCTGTGTTCAATCCAAAAGATGAGCTCTTCCTGCAACAGCCTGTGCTGCCCCCCAGACTGAGCACATGGCTCCCGACGTGGCCCCTAAACAGGTAACAGCACGGGGCTGTAGGTTTGCTGTGAAGCGGGAGGTGGGGCACGGCCACTGGTGGGCTCCTGCCCTCCTCCCCCCAGCCCCCCACCGGAGCAGGCATGTGCACAGGGATGCTCTCGCCCTGCCCGGCCTGCTGCCCTGGCCCTTCCCCACACTCAGGACTCTGATGGGTGGTGAGGGACCCGTGCTGGGCCTGCACCGGGAGATGGCCTGGGCTCTCTTCAGGGGCAGCCCCGGGGGGGTCCTGCCCCCCAGACCTTGGTCAGCAGTGCAAACACTCCACCTGTTGGCACCCAGATCTTCCCCCACACGGGCCAGCCTCACCCGGTGGCTCCAACCCTGGCCAGGTGGCTGGAGGGGCAGCAGGAAACCGATGAGGAGGTCACATTCTCGGGGACCACAGCGTCCGGCCGCCCCCTTGTGCCATCCTGGGGCTGCGAGGCGAGCTAGTGAGGTCGAGAGGCCCCAGAGCTGCCCAGGTCTTGGGGCCACCTTGGCTGCTGAACGCCACTGGCGCCAGCCCGTCCAGGGTGGCCTTGTCCCCCGATTGCAGCCTGTCTCCAGCCCCCAGCCCACCCACACAGCCCTGCCTCCCTCCCCACCTTCTTTAAAGCCAAACATTCCCTGGAAAGAGCCCACCCGGAGCTTTTATTGATCCAAAGGGAAAACATAATTAGGTTTATAAACTGTCACCTTAGACACTCTGCAGAGGACTACCCTTCCCCAGTTTTCAGAGCCCGGGGGAGGGGTGCAGGGGGGCGGGTAGGGGAGGGCCGCCAAGGCTCTGAGGCCTGTGTCTGAACCTGACACCGGGTGGCGCAGAGCCTGGCCCAGCCGCCTCACCTCCCCCAGCCCGCCCACTGCCGCTCCCCCGCCCCCCCCCCATGCATGTGCTCACACGCACACCTCGAACATGCACCCCGCACAGGCACATACGAAACACATGGATATGGCGCACATGACCACCCATGCACACGCACACACACACACACACACAGAACTCCTGTGGTTGTTCCAGATGCTGTCCGTGGGTCTTTGCCCTGGAATTTCAGATGGCTTCTCCACTTGGTGGAAGCAGCCAGTGCTGCCCTCTCTGGGCAGGAGGTGACACCCACAGCCCCCACCAGTGCCTGGCTGAGCCCTTTCCCCAAGGAGGGTCTCTGGAGCCAAGGTCCCCAGTGCCCGTGGCCCTGGGAGCTGGCCAGTTTGAGTCATGTCTGCCTTGGCACTGGGCCGGCCTACACCTGACCGGGAGGGCGCATGTGCAGGCTGCCTGCCAGGGCTCCTGAGGGGCCGCACACATATAGCCCTGCTTTCTTTCCAGCCCTCGGAGCCGGCATTCCACAGAGCTTGACTCCACTGCAGGATTTCATGGCCGGCTCACGGCCATGGCTACAGCTTCCCCTCGAGAATCCCTGCTGCCCAAACAGTCCTGGTGCTGCTGCTCCTCCTCCTCCTCCTCCTGCTCCTCCTCCTCCTCCCCCTCCGCCTTCGTTAGGGCACTTCCCCCAACCTCACCGGGCTTGGGGCCAGGTCTCCCCGCCAGAAGGTCTGGCTTGGGGTCCAGGAACTGTTCCCCTCTTCCAAGAGGCCGCCGATCACCCCTCCACCTGGGAAAGGCAGGTCCGTATTGCCGAAGCTGGGAGCTCCCCGCACGCCGCCCCTGGGCCACTTGGTGGTCGGCGCTGTCCTGTTGGTTGCAGCCAGGGCAACGCCGCGTGGCTGAGAGGGGCTTTCTAGGCTGCAGCTGGGTGAGGGCAGACCATGGCTGGCGTAGTGGTGGAGTGCGGGACTGCAGCCTGCAGGGCTGGCGGTTCAAATCCAGCAGCAGCTCTCCAGGAGCAAGGCTGGGCCTCCTACGTCCACCGGAAGGCAGTGATGCCAAAACAAACAAAAAAAATCAGTGTCGTCCAAGTATCGTCCAGTGGATGCCGACTCACAGAGACCCGGGAGCACAGGGTGGAACCGCCCATCACTCTTCGCGGGTGTCCAAAGCCCTCCCCCTTTCCCCTTTACTGGCTGAAGGTTACTAATGACTCATTAGATCAGAGGTCCTCCAACTTTTTAAACAGGCAACTTTTTAAACAGGGGGCCAGGTCACTCTCCCTCAGACCGTTGGAGGGCCGGACTATAGTTTAAAAAAACAACAACAGACTAATGATGAACAAACTCACTGTGGGCCCGGCAGAGTCGGCTGCTAAGCGGGACAGTAAAACACCTGGTGGGTCCCATAAGGTCCTCGGTGGGCCACCTGTGGCCCGCGGGCCGCAGTTTGAGGATCCCTGCCTTAGATGGTGTTCATCTCTCCAGGTGACGGTGCCGTGCCAGCAGTGGGAATTACCTTCCTGCACCGCCTGGGAGCCTTCCTTGCCATGCTCTGCTCTCCAGGTTCTAGAAGCCTGGCCCGCTGAGAGGAGTGCAGCCCAGGCTCATTTTCCTAGAGCCCTCATTCTCCTGGGTGCCTTGGGGAGCTTTTCAACGGCATCTTCTTCTTGTGAATTTCTGATTCGTAGCCTCTGCCTGCTCCGCCGCTGCCCCACTGACTGGTAGACGTTCTTTATGCCCTCCTGAAACTCTCCGCTGTCAGTTGCATGTGCTTGAAAATACCTCCTCCTGCCCTATGGCTTCTTTTTACCTCGTTTATGGTGTCTCAGTGAACAGTCGTTTCAGACGGAAGTGCAATCAGCTATGTCAATCACGTCTGGGATGGCCCTGTCTATCTTGTCGGAGAAACCCTGCTCTCCCCATAGTGAGGAAGACCGCTCTGCATTCTCCGCCAGAAGTTTCAGAGTCCAGCTTTGCACTCTCCCGTCCTAAGTCTCCTTGAATTTGTCCATGGTGTGAGGTAGGGATTTGATTCACATGCATGGTGTGAGGTAGGGATTTGACTAGACTCTAGGGCTATAACCAGTTGTTTCAACATCGCATTTATGTCATCCACCATTCCTTGCTGACGTGTAATAAATAATGCCACCTTTCTTCTCGGCCAGCCTTCCGCACACGCCCAGTTCTGTTTCTGCTCAGTATGTTTCACAAGGCATGCCTGAGGGACTTTTCCCTAGAGGAGCTCAAGGCTGGCGAGCCAATGTGTTCTGAAGGTCCTCTTCGCGCCCACCCCAGCAGCCGCCCCAGATGTTGTCCTGTCACAACCAGAGGCGGCCCGGGGAGGGGGGAGAAGATGGGAGGTCGGCAGCTTAGTCACTCACCCTCCCCTCCACGCGCCAGGCCATGGGGGAGGAAAACTTGAAGTGCCCCCCGGGACGCCTCCTTCTTGCAGGGGCGCAGAGGGTCCCGGGAAGTCACCCTAACCCAAGCGTGATCTCGTATGGCCGCTGATAATGTGAATGAGGCTCTCGGGCAGCGAGATAAACTCAGCCCAGGATGGAGCCTGTCTAGAGACAGGTGCAGCCAGCAGCGTCTGTGAAGGCCCCGGAAGGCTTCCCTGGGGAAGCTGACACTCGAACTGGGTCTCAGAGGGAAGGAAGACACGCCGGTGGACTGGCAGGAGACTTTGCAGCAGAAGAAACAGCCGGCAGAGGGCTCCTGCTAATATTGCTGCCACCATGTTACCACCCACACAGGGCCATCTGATGCCGCCCTGCTCCGCCCGTGTGCCACTGGGGCGTCCGAGCCTGTGGCTTCGGCTGTCACGTCAGTGTGTATCCTCGCAGGTTGTCCTTCTTTCCCCAGACAGCACCATTCCCTCCCACGGTGTCCACCATGATGTCCTCTCCAGGGGCGGACTGTGGCTGCTGTGACACGTCCTCAGTGAGCTGACCAACATCTCTCTTCCTTTGCTTTCCCGGACCTGTGGCGTGTTCTTCTGGAATAGTCAATTGCCAACCCTCGGGGGCTGATGCTCTCTCTTTTCTCCTCTTCTTGGTCCACCGCCCACCTCTTGCAGGCAGATGAGGCCAGTAAGACCACCATGGCTCAGCCCCTGCGCACCTTCGTCCTCAGAGTGGCAGTTTTGCCTTTTAGAGATTCGTTTTCAGGACTCGGAAAAACTTGATGAACCTCGGGCTTGCCCCTGTCCATAGCCCCTCCCCTGCCTCAGCCAGCCATGGACGAGGGTCATTGCCCTGGGCTGGACAAGGTGGGGTCATGCACTTGTGCACACGCGTCCCCAGAGCTGCTGGCACGTACATCGTCGTCTTGTGGAGGGGTCGGACCAAGAGGGACTCGGGGTTTTGTCAAGTGCCAGCGACAAGGTTGAAATGCACCGGGCAGCTCTGGGGGGACTTGGGGGTGTGTCTCCTGCCCCGCCTCCTGGTGTAAATCCCTCCTCCCACCATGCTCAGCCACACCATCGTGATGCCACTGAACGTGGACATAGGTAGGGTGGCTCATGAGGACTCAGACGTGACTCCACGGTGCCCCCTCACTGACCCTTTGAAAGCAAGCAGGCCATCTGCTTCAAGGTCCAATCAAAGTCACACTCACTGGGAGCACATCGCTGGTGTCTGATGCTCCTGCACCCCCGTGCCGACTCACGGCGCCCCGATAGGACAGGGGAGGACTGCCTCGTGAGTTTCTGGGGACTCCGCCTTTTAATTGTCACATTGGGGGCTCTTACAGTTCTCATCACAATCCAGCCATCCATTGCGTCAAGCACGTGTACATTTGTTGCCATCCTCATCCTCAAAACATTTGCTTTCTCCTTGAGCCCTGGGTATCGGAGCTTCGGTTTTTCTTCCCCTCACGAAAGCTTGACAAATTACAAATGATTCTTTTCATATCTTACACCATCTAGTCTCCCCTCACCCATGTTTCTGTTGTTCGTCACCCTGGGTGTGTGTGGGGTGAGGGGGTGTTAGAAGCCGATCATTGCGATTGATTTCCCCTTTTCTCCCCCCACCAGCTCCCTAACCTCATGGTATCACGACTCCCATTATTGTTTCTGGGAAGGGGGTGGCATCTGTCCTGGATACCGTGTGTTGACAGCTCTTATGTGTACCAGTGTCCATGTTGTAGATTTGTAGGGTAGAGTCATATTAGTGGGGTGGAGGGGAGGGGGAGACTTAACTCTTTACTGGGGTAGAGAGCCCATCTTTCCCCCTCGGAGAGGCAAGTGGATTCACACTGCCAACCTTTCAGGGCATAGCCCAGCCTGTAACCACTGCACACCAGCCTCCTGCGCTGCAAGGTGAGAGTGTGCCCAAGCCCAGAGGCAGGCCCTGCTGCAGACGGCTTTGGGACAGTCCTCTAGCTGGGAGGAGCGTCAGCCCCCAGCAGGGTCCACTGGAAGTGGGTCAGAGGGCGGAACCAAGCACACTCTGCTTCCTGCCTGATGTGGCTGAGAGCTGGCCGAGGGCACTGCCACACCAGCTCCGCCCACAGCCCCCCGGTGGACACGGGAGGGCAGAGAGTAGAGCTGCCCCGCGCACTGTCCACAGCTGTACATCTCCACCGAAGCAGACGGACCCATCTTCCTCCTGGACTGCAGTTGGCGGGCTCAAACTGCTGACCTTCCGGTGATCAGTCCAATGCTGCTATTCAGCTCCCAGGGCTCCCCCACATTAGCTCAGGACGTGCTCCAGGGAACACACACACACACACACACACACACACACCCCATACTGGGCCAGAAGCACCTCTAAGGACCACACCATTAGAACGAAAACTTGGGCTTCAGTTGGGCCTTCAGGGCAGCCACCGCCAGCTTCAGCTCCATCTCTCAGGTCAAGGGTCTGTGAGGGTGCCATCCTGGTTCCTGCTGCCCCCCCGCCACTTGGTCCTTGTTCTCAGTTGCGGCCATCTTCCTGGCCACCCTCCTGACTCCTCTGATTCCAGGCACTCCTCTGCCGACTGCGCCCCAGGCTCTGTGCTGAATGTGCTCATTATTCCCGACCCTGTGAGGGCAGCCGGGCCTGTCTGCCCGCCAACTCCAGCTGTTTGACTTCATGTTTCAAGGCCAGATCCTTCAGGGACATTCCCACTCAGGCCCCGCCCCCAGCTGGCAGGGCAGGAAGGGGGCAGTGTTATAGAACATTCCAAAGGGGAGCTCAGGGCAAGCACTGGCTGACGCCTGTGCAAATCAAAGTGCCACTGGCAGCCTGGGCAGAGGCACCCACACGTGGCCGAGGGGCACCTCCCTGACGGCCGCCCCCTTGGAGGGCTCTCTTCCTGCCTGTGACATCAGTGTCAGCATCAGCTGCAGTTGGGCCATTTCTGATGCCTGGCGGTCCCATGGATGCCGTGTAGAAATGCTCAGCAGGTTTGAGGGCTATGACATCATCGTTCAGCAGGGTTGAGGGCTGCGACCTTTCACAGAGATTGCCCGGCCTGCCTCTGAGTTGTTTCTAGGTGGGATTGGACCCTGCCACCATCAGGAACCCACTTAAATGAACTTGGATTGATGTGTTCCTGTGTCCACCCACCTCTTCCCTTAGCGGGTCAGTACACAAGTCCAGGCACTGAACTGGCCACGTAGACCGCCCCAGCACGGGGTGGGGCTCCTGAGTGTACTGCAGAGCTAGGAGCCCCCCGAGGAAGCATGTGGCTGCCAGCAGAAGAGGTGGGAACCCTTGGCCTAGGATGAAACCCGGTATACACACCGAGGCCCAGAGAGGGCAGGGACTCGTCCAAGAGCCCACAACAGCAGGCGGGCAGGCCCTGAGCTGTGGCTCTGTGCTCACTGGCTGCCTCCTCAGGAGTCCTCTGTGTACAGGGAGGACACCTAGATGAATCCTGAGCAGGCCACTGACCAGGTCAGTGTGGAGGCTGGACCCAGGGTGCTGAAAACACCACCCATTCAACCAACCAACCACCCAACTACCCACCCAACCTATTAGCCAACTAACCACCACCACCCCTCCAACTACCCAACTAATCACCCATCCACCTACCCAACTACTGACCAGCCAACCACCCAACCAGCCACTGACCCTCCTATCCAATCAGTCACCCACCCAGCCAGCCAGCCAGGTGCCAGTGAGTCAGTCCCCACTGGGAGAAAGGGAGGTGTTTCTGTCCATAGAGGTTTTCAGCCTCACCAACCCAGGGGAGCCGTTCCACTCGGTCCGAAGGTCGTGGTGGGTTTTGTTTGGCCGGGCCTTCTTCTGTCCCACCCAGCACTGCCACAGACGCCACACCACAGGCCCGTCACCTTTCCCCTTCCCTTCAACAAACCTGGATTGAAAACTTTCCCGATGGCAGGTGTAGTCCGAGGGCCCTGTTTGTATCAACAGCGCCGGTGGGAAGGGTTTCCAGGCACACAGGACAGAACGCGGCTCTCAGCAGGGCTGCCCCAGCCTCGACGGGAGCTCAGGGTCCGAGGGCTGCTCCCGGGCGAGGCTGAGAGTGACCCTGCGTGGTGGGGTCCCACTCAGAAAGATTCCTTCTTCTTTTTGAGTCATTTTTTTTTTAATCACTTTACTGGGGGCTCATACGACTCTTATCACGATCAATACATTCTTTCATTGTATACAGACCACATTTGTACAATTGTTGCCATCATCGTTCTTGAAATATCCTCCTTCTCCTTAGGCCCTTGGTATCAGCTCCTCATATTTCCCCTCCCTCCCTTCTCCCCCTCCCTCCTGCACCCTTAATAATTTACATATTATCATGGTTTTGTCATATCTGCTGTCTTCGATGGGCCAGTTTGGCGCTCGCTGCCCGGGCTTGGGCACTCTCGGGTGAGCCCTGGACTGCTCTCTGAAAGGTCGGCAGTTCCAATCCACCTGCTGCTCTGGGAGGGAGACACGAGGCTCGGAACCGTGCAGAGCAGGGCAGGGAGCCTCAATCCGCCAGGGCCATTTGGGTCTTTACGACCCCATCGGGGAACCACTCCCCACGAACCGCTCCCTTCGGGCTAGGCTAACGGGAAGCAGCTGCTCCTCTGGTGATGCCTGGGGCGTGAGCTGGCATCGGTAACGTCTCGGCCGGGCGCCCCCACCCCTGACTATAGGGGTGCTGTATCAGAGCCAACTGGGCGGGGGTGGGGTAGGGGGACAGCTCTGCAGCACTGCCTGCTCTTGTCACCCCCGTCAGTGCCACATGGCCGAGCCCGAGCGGCTCCTGGCCCTGGATGCGCCTGGGACATCTCCTGCGGGGAGAGGCCGCAGCCACCATCTCCCCAAAGCCCGCTGGCCCTCTGGGACATCTCCTGCGGGGAGAGGCCGCAGCCACCATCTCCCCAAAGCCCGCTGGCCCTCTGTGAGGGAGGCCAGAGGAGCTGACCTCTGAGCCGGGTCCCCCGAGGAACGAACGTCCCTCCAGGCCCCTCGGGGCAGGGGCCAGGGTTCTGGGAGGGGCGGGCGCCAATCTGGGCCCCGTGTCTTCTCTTGTACTGGAGCTGGGCGGCTGTGAGTGCCGATTCACTGGCGTCCCTCCCAGGGGAGGGGCTGTGTTTCATCAGTAGTGCCAGGGGAGCCAGGCCCCCCAGGGAAGGTCCCCCCCCACCCCCTGCCAGCACATCAGCTCAGAGAGGCTGGCACCAGGCGGGGCATGTGGTAGCCTCAGCCGTTGTCCTCTGACCACCAGGGGCCACTGGGGGCAGCCGGCTGGGAGGCGGGAGGTGACTCTCATGTTGGACACGTCCTCAGAGACCTGTTATCTGCAGCGCTGGGACCGGCGGCCGGAATGAGGCTCATTAAACTCGGGCTTTGAAACTGTACTCGACCCTCGGGAGCTTGGGCAGCGCCGTGCCGGCCGCTGCCTGCCCCAGGCCTGCGTCCGTCCCACTCCACATGTGGGAGGCGGGGGAGGTCAGCTGGACGCCCCACTCCCTGTTTTATACAGGCAGCAGTGAGGCCCGGGGCATCCCCTGAGCGGCACCAGAGCAGGCCAGAAACAGGCGTGTACGTACGGGAGCTGGCTTGGAAGCCGCAGGGGTCGATTAACCAAGTGACCTGTCAGGCCAGGTCTTGGGAGAGCCGGCCAAACTGAGCCCAGAGCCCGACTGTCCCCGTGTAGCCAGGTGCCAGGGCCCATCGGAGTCGGCGGGCACAGCCCACAGCGGGGGCTGCTCCGTGAGCAAGACGAGTCCTCAGATTCTGCAGGCTACAGAGGAAGCCATGGACGGCCACCACGGGCCCCTCACATGTGTCACATACCTCTCATATGTGGCCAGGGACGGGGCCCTCGGGGCTGTGCTCCCAGAGAAGCTGTCCCTCCCTAGCCCGGTCTCCAAGCTTCCCTCAAGTCTTTCTCGCTCTCCTGGCCCCTCTTCCTCCTCCTCCTCCTCCTCCTCCTCAGGGCTGTCTCTGTCCTCCCACAAGCTGCTGAGACCTCGACTACCCTGCCGGAGGGACCGGGGAACAGGCCACTAGCTGCTTGTCCCTAGCCCAGCTGCAGGAGCTGCACAGGGCAGTGCCACCACCCCAGGGTCAGTGGCGGGGGGGAGGGGTGAGCGGCACGCAGGGGGATGCAGGGCAGCGTGAGCTCCAGAGTGGGGATCCGACACATCCTGTCCAGGAGGCAGGGCCTCAGGACAGTGTGACGCAGTGACCCGTGGAGTCACTGCCCCAGCCCAACGCCAGCCTGGCCAGGGCGTGGGGCTTGGTTGGGGCCGAGGTGACAGCCCCCCAGGGTCGACCTGCCGGGCACCAGAAGGGCTCCACGCCCCTCTTGTCCAAGTCACCTCAGAGAGAATCTGGGGCATGCGGGTGACTGAGTCCCACTTCTGCCAGGTGGCCCAAAGGGTGGGGCGGACAGCATTTGTTAAGTGCTGCCCTGCCCTGCCCTTCAGGGAGTCCCAGGGGAAGTGGCCGTTGGAAAACAGCTTGCAGGGGGGCTGGGCCGGCTCTTAATCTAAACACGGCCAGGCGCTCACCTGTTTGTATCAAAATATTATGAGCAGCTGTCAGCCCCTCTGCTTGGAGGCCAGGCCTAGCCCTCTTCTGCAGGAGCAAGCCAGTGTCCCCTCCAGAGGGTCTGGACTCTGAGTCCCTCCTTCCCCTCCCCTCCCCAGGGGGCTCTGACCACCCAGCGCTGCCCAGTGTGTGAGCAGCAGGTCAGGACCCTGGAACAGGAAGGGACTCGGCACTGTGAAGCCATGGTGGCCGCAGGCAGACGCTGGGACTTGTCATTGTGGCACCGCATCTCTCAGCAGCGTCCAGAGTGGACCACGTGTCATATGTCCCTAACCCAGCCCAGGGGAAGGAGGTCGTCTGAGAGACCTGGGCAGGGCTGGGCCTGGAGCAGCCTTGGGAAGCATGGCCTGCCTGGCAGCCTTGCTGGTTTCAGCCTCAAAAGTTCTGTCAGGAACCCTGAGAACCCTCCTGAGGAAGTGGTTCTCCAGATGCTTCCCAGTTGCCAAGCCCCACTGCCTGGTATCTTTCTGGGAGGAGTTAGGACCCTCTCCACCCTCTCTGGTGAGAAGTACGCCCAGGATACCGATCATCACCCACAGGTCTATGTACTCTGCTACAGAACCCACCAGCTTCCATCCCTGGGCTGACTTGGGGTGCTGAGGCCCCTGATTATCAGTGCAGGATGCTGTGAGCAGCACAGGTGTGCTCACCTTTGAGGACTGCCCTTGGCGGGGCAGACGACCAGGGAACAGGATGGCCCGGTGGATCGGGGGTCTGAGTGGGACACAGGCTTGTCACCCATCTCCCAGTCTGGGCTGGTGGCACTGGCCCATGGTTCTCCAGTACAAGGAGCTCAGAGAGCTCAGGAACCAGGCATGGGGACTGGAGAAGGCAGAAGGGCCTCTTATGAGGGAGAGTGGTCCAGAGAGGACCAGGAGGGTGAGGCCAGATCTGAGCCCCAGGCCCCTGCCCTGCCTCTGCCCAGCCCCGACTACGGAGCCACACAGACTCCTGAGCGGCCTGGTCTCCAGACACAGCCCCAGTGAGCAGAACAGGGGCTGTCTGCCGGTCTGCTCCGCTGGCCAACTGTTCCTGCCTCTGCCCAGAGCCAGAGCCCTCATCAGGGGCTTGAGGCCCCTGAGGGAGTCCCTGACCTCACGGTCAGATTAGGGATGGACAGAGGACCAGGCAGTAGCAGTAGAATGAACAGTGTCAGGATGAGGCAGTGCAGCGTGGTGAGCAGAGCGGGCGCCTAACCATGAGGCCCGGCTGGGAAGGCTTCCTGGGGGAGGTGGCTTGTCCCAGATGCCCACTCATTTATTCTGATTCTCAGGGCAGGTGTCCCCACAGGGAGGCAACAGAGTGCGGTTCACACTGGCCGAGTGCCACGGCCGAGTCCCACAGGAACCGCAGGCCCCCCGAGGGCCCTCACTGGCCCGGCTTGCGTGATTACGGCCACTGGTCTCAGCAGTCCTGGGCCCTCATGGTGGGGTTGAGGTGAGGCTGTGAGAACCGTGCAAGAAATAGCTGGCATCTTGGGGTGCCCCTGGAGAATGAGGTGCCACCTGGCTGAGATGTCATGGCTGAGGCAGCTGTGCGCTCTCCCCAGCCAGCTGAGCGGGATGCTGGCTTTGATTGCCCCCAGGCTGGCCCTGGACTCAGGCCGCGGGGACAGGACCCGCACCACTGTTCCTGGGGCCTCCCTGCTGGAGGGGACCAGCCAGACCCCTGTGCGCCCCGGGCCTGGGCTCGGGAAGGAAAGCCCCTATTCCTGGGGGTGCAGCACCTCTCCAAACCAGACGCACATCCCTCAAGTCGATACTGACTCCAGGCGACCCTTTGGGCAGGGTAGACGTGCTTGGGGGTTTCCAAGACGATGGGAGCAGACCTCACGGTATGCAGCCCGGTGACTACTAAGCCAGGCCCTGGCCGCTTGCAAATGGGCCCCCTATCAGAGGACCATCGTCAAGCCCCATCCCCTGCCTCAGGCAGCCACTCCACTCGGAGGTCTCCTGCCTGCCCCGTCTGGGCATTGAAGGAGAGGGATTGGGGGCACTGCAAAGTAGTAGGAGCCTATAGGCACGTGGTCCAGCCAGGCCCAGGCCTAGTCCTCCTACGCCATGGCCCTGTGGGCAGCTGGATCCCCCAGTCACTCCCAGTGACAGCCCAGCGTGTGTGCAGGAGTCCAGACTGGGGCTGTATACCGTGCGCAGCGGCACACCCTGTACCCGCTGGCCAACCTCCAGTCTGTGGGTGAACACCCTCTGCCCTGTCCTCCAACTGCGTCAGTGCTGCCCTCTGTCCCCTCTATGCCCACGCCAGTCCACCCTTGGCCACTACCATGTCTTTCCAAGGCTAGCCCATGCCCATGCCAGTCTACCTCGGGAACCCCCTTGTCATGCCCAAGGCCAATGTACCCTGCTCCCCCATGTCATACCTAGTGTCAGTGCACCCCTGTAGCCCCCAGGCCCAAGCCAGTCCACCTCCAGCATGTCCCCATATCATGCCCAGGACCATCGTCTAGCCAGCCCTCCCTTGGCACCTCCCAGGTCATTCCTAAGACCATTCTGCCCCCATACTCCTTGATGACCAAGGCAGCCTGTGCCCAGTCCACCCATGTCCATGCCCACGGCCACCATGGCAAGACCACCCACATCAACACCAGTCCTCCGCCGCCAGGGGTGTGGCTGGCCTACCAGAGCGCCCATGGGTGCCGTGGTGCTACGTGGGGGGGCAGACAGAGGGGCAGAAGGATGGGCACCCTGGGCAGCCCCTCTGACACCGTGAAGGGGTCAAGAAGGCTCATAGGACATGTCCCCAGGGGGAGGGGGTAACTAAGGCCAGTGAACCCGTGAAGGGGGCTTTGCTCATCTTGGTGGGCAGGACCCAGCCCTCCCTCTCCAAGCCCAGGATCATAAGGTGACAAAGGTGCAGCCTCAGAAACCCACCAGGGGGCAGTGGGGAGAGCAGCTGAATGGGGTCTTGAGGGAGGTACAGGTGCTTGCAGGGGGACCAGGACTGAAGTGCACTCCAGATGGGCAGTGGGGGCATTTGAGGGCCAGCAGGTAAGGCTCAGAACTGGGCTCTGAGAGTCCCAAAGGGTGGGGATTGGCAAGAAGCAAGGACAGAGAGGGGACTGGGGGTGCAGCTAGACCCAGTCAGATGGGGACTCCATTTTGGCTCTGGGGATGACCCTGGTCATGCCACCTGTACAGCCTCTGAGATAACTAGGGTAGTGTGCCCCCAAACCCTAGCGTCCCCAGGGTGTCCCTCAGGACTGAGTCTGGAGCAGAGGGGAGCCCACTGGCTTCCCCCAGGTCCCCCAGGAGACCTGACGCCTGTCTATGTGTCTGTCTCAGAGATGAGGCGCCAGTGCAGACTTTGCACTGGTTTTGCACAGGACCCTGGCAAGGGCCTGTGTTGGGGAATAGGCCCTGACAGCCCTTCCTTCTGGAAGCTTCCCTGAAGGGCCCTCAGTCCCCTTTCTCTCCCATGAGGGCAAAGGGCAGGGTGGGCAAAGCTGACTGGTTGAGAGCCTGCCAGTCCTACCTCATTTAAAGCTGAGTGATTCTGAGAGCCAGGACACGCCCCACCTCATAGGTGGAGCACCCAGGCCCCAGAGGCCAGGAGACCTCAGGCCACGTGACAGTGGGTCTGGGCAGGGGAGGGGCCATGTCCCTACCACTGGTGAACTCCTGAGATACATGCATGGAAGGCACTGAGGGGAGGGGCCCTTGTCTCTCCCCATCCCACCCACCTCTGCCTCCCCCACCCTGGCCGCTCTCTCTGCATCGGTCTAGAGCTCCCAACCTCTGGCCGTGTTGCTGGCCCCCCACCCCGGGGCCCACAGACAGCCCCCAGATCAAACCGAAGCAAACCCTCAGCCTGTGATCTTCCTGGGGAATGGCTGCTGGGTTTGAACTGGCAACCCTGCTGCAAGCAGCCGGGCACTTCACCACAGCTCACACACCTCTAGAAACATCTGCGACTCTGGGGTGGGGAGGGGATGTCTGCCCAACTTGGAAGTGACTTGTGGGGAGTTGGCTCTGGCCAGCCCTGTGGATGGAGAGACCTCCCGCTGGAAAAGTGCAGCAGGGGGTGCTGGGGGTCTTGAGGGGAAGGGCCCTGGATGTCGTGTGGGCTGGGCAGTCAGGGCGGGGGGCGGGGGTCCACCTGGGGTAGTTTTAACCAGTTCCCCACCTCCCCACAGACCCAGCGATGAGCACCACCCCGAGGTGCGGGCCGACGGCTATGTGGCCAACCTGGCGGAGGCTGTGGACCTACTGCTGCAGCACACAGAGCCCTGAGGCAGCGGACAGCCTGCTCCCAGACGCCCCCAGGGCACAGGCTCTTGCCACTCTAGGGGCCTGTTCCCCACCTGAGCTGGGACCCAGAGATGACAGAGGATGGAGGGCAGGCTCCACACTTTCCTCTCAAGACCCTCACGACCCCTCAGGCCCTCTAACCTGCCCCCATAACTCAGGAGCCCCCCTGGGAGCTGCTGGGTGACCCCACCCACCAGAAAGAAGCCCCACCCCACTAGTGAGTGCCTTACATTCTGCTCTCCCATCTGTCCCCCCCTCCCACAGTGATGACCCAGTTCTTAGCCTGCCCCGCCTTTCCCCCAACCCTTGCTAGCCAGCCCCTCCCCTCCAGCCCCAGCCTCCCCTCCCTGAGGCTGCCTCCCCGGGGTGCCTGGCAGCAATGCCAGGCAGGCGAGGCTGCCTGTGAGCAGTGGGTTCCAGCAGGAGACTCCGGGCTCAATAAACATCACCTCTGCACAGCCCTGACTTGACCGTGGACCATCTGGAAGGGCCCTTTGGAGAGTATGGTGGGTGAGGCCATCACCCCACATTTCCTCCATGTACCCGAACCCACATATGTTTCCAACCCTTTGCCCGGCAGGAAAGACAGGCCCCCAAATCCCCTAAGTCCCAGCTGTGGGAGCAGGGCCGTGGCTTCTGGGCCTACCGCCGTCCTGTGGCTTTGGAGTCGTGGAGGCCAGAACAACAGTGCCCGGTATGTGTGTGGGGTGGTGGTGGTGGGGGATGGGGACAGGCTGTGTGCGCCCCGGTGTGCAGTGCCCTACCTGTCACTCTCCAGCAGCCCTGGGAGCCCCTCCCTCTACTGCCCCCTGGGCCTGGAGGACAGTCCCACAGGCCCTGGAGCAGAAACACCCCAACAGATGCGGCCGTCCTCCAGGTGAGGGCTCCGCCGGGCAGCATGCACTCTCCCTTCCCTGGCTCGTGGCCAGAGCTGCTGGGCGGTGTGGGCGACACTCTTGGGCGGCCCCCACACCCACCTCACCCACGATGATCTGTGTGGGTCTGGTTTCTTTTTGAATGTCATCTTTTTATTTAAATTTCCTTTCGGCATACAAACGCACACAACGTTCCTGCTACAAAAACTTGGAGTAAGGCTTTCTGAGAACGGACATCCAGCTGTGTCAGCCCCTCCTGGGGCTCTAACGTCAGCGTGGCCCGTGGGCTGGGGGCCACAGTAAGGCAGAGGGTCTGGGTGGGCACTGAGCCGCCGGCCCTCCTCTTTGGGGTGCGTGGGGGAAGCTCCTCCTCTCAGGCCCTCCAAGCCATTAGCTGAGGCAGGCTGGGCTGTGCCCAGAGGACAAGCGGGCATCAGGGAGCTGCAGGACCAGAGCCGGGCACCTAGAGTCTGCAGCCCGAGGACGGTCCTTCTGGGGGGTAGCAGCCCTTTCCAGGAAGCCAGGCCTGGCCATTCCCCTGAGCGCAGAGAGAGCTGAGCGTTCTACCCTCACCCAGAGAAAAAGCTGGCATGGTGTCCTGGATGCCTGTGGTGTAGGGTGGGAGTCAGGGGCCCCCCAATGCAGAGCGGGTATCCCCATACACCTGGGCCTCCAGGCCCACCCTCGGGGGTCTTCTTTCAAGCACAGTGGTGGCCAGGGGTCCGGGTGGCTGTGTGGGTGGCAGCCCTGGTAACACTGGAAACGAGGCATCCCAGGCAGGCCCTGAGCCGCCTCACTGGGGCGTTTCTGCAGCTTTATGGCCTAGGGAAAGGTGTCAGGCCTGCATTTCTTCAGAGGGGTCTTAGGTGTATTCCCAGCCTGTGGAGGGAGAGGCGGCTCCTGCAGAGGGGTCCCTGTCTGAGCACCCATCTTGAGGGGCACAGGCTCAGCACTGCCGTCTGCAGGGGCCCAGACGACATCAGTCCAGCTCCCATGTAGCAGTGTGTGGAGGGGCCCCCGGGGTGTGGGGGGGGGGCAGTGGGGACACAGGGCTTCGGGGTGTGAAAGGGCAGCAGGCTGGGCCACATGGGCCCCTCCAGGGGGCCAAGGGCTGGACCACAGCAGCAAAGGAGCCCTCGGAGAAACACTGCTATCTGCAGAGGGACAGGGGACTGGTCTTGAAATGGGGGCTGGGGTGGGCACACTGGGATTAAGCCTGAGAACCAAAGAGAATGTGCTTCGAAAACCAGGGGTGGGAGCTCCTCCTGTCCCAGGTCCCGAGGCCCAAGATGGGCACTTACTGGCAGCGGCTTTGCCTCCTGAAGGAGCCCTGGTCCCCAGAGGAGGACTACCACCCACTAACCTGTCCAGTGGCCACCCGAGCCCTGTCACTCCGAAACGCGTCTCCGACCCCCACCTGGGAATTAAGGCCAAATGGTTCTGGGGGTCCTTCGGAAGAAGCAACTCCCTGGTCGCCCCAGCCGTGTGTGGCGGGGACACCTGGGACAGAAGGCACAGGACGGAGCGGGGTGAAACCTGAGCAGGGGCCAGGCACAGATGTGGCCACGGGGGGTGGGCAAGGTGGCCAATGGGGGAGGGTGGAGGACCATGCCGGAGTGCGGGCGGCTACAGTAGTCTGGTCCCCAGCCGGGGTGGGGTGGGGTGGGGTGGGGGCTGGCAGGAGCAGGTCAGTGCACAGGAGCAGGAGGAAGGCCCTCTCTAGAGGGGGTGGGGATGACTTCTTGCCCCAGGCCATTCAGGGATAAAGCCCCACCCTGCGTGCTCACCCGGTACTGGAGGGGGTGTGGAGTCAGGGCTCCCGGGTGGCAGGTCCCGAGGCCCTCCCTCAGTTGTTCTCTATCTGCTCAATGTCCAACTCGCCATCCAGGGAGCAGAGGCCACTGCCTGCCCCCGCACAGTCCCGCCAGGCCAGGCCCAGTTCCTCCCTCTGGCCGGAACCCGTGTCCAGAGCGCAGCTGCCGTCCGCCTGCTCACAGGACAGCTCCTCTTTGCTGGCGAGATGCTCGTCGAAGGATCGGGGCAGCAGCTCCAGGACCGGGGTGCCGGCCGGGGTCCTGCCCCCAGCAGTGGTGGCGGAGGCCGAGAGCAGGGTGCTCCAGGCGTGGGTGCTGCCGGTGTGGAGGGCGAAGGGGCTTGGGGGGCTGCAGTCCTCTGTGCCGGTGCTCAGGCAGCTGAGGCTGCTGAAGGCCTGACAGTTCTGTGGGAGAAGCAGAGGAGCGACTGAGGGCCAGTGTCTCCCAGAGTCCTCCAGCCGCTCCCTGGCCACGCATCCCCATGCTCCTGAAGATGTGCCGTGGCAAGGCCTGGCTGCCCTGGCGAGAGGCCAAAGGGCCGCCCCCGCCCCCCTGCCCCCGGGTGGGATGGAGGCTGTAGTGACATAAGCAGGGGCACAAACCCTGCTCGCTGGTCATGCGTCCCAGGCTCCAGGCCCAGCATGCCCACTTCCAGGAGCTTGACTGTGACGAGGTAACCACTCAGGACATGTGCAGTCAGGGGTGGAGGGCTTCCTGCTCACTCGCTGGCCAATGAGAGGGAAGGGAGGAACCCAGACAGCCTGTGATATGGAGGGGACACCGCTGCTACCCAGGGCCTGGTGGTGTGGTGGCTAAGCGCTCGGCTGCAAATCCTGCAGTTTCAGTTAGGGACGCGATCTAAGGGAGCATTGTCCTGCTACTAAGGTGCAGGTGCCCTGGCTGCTCACTGTACTGTCCACTTACTATGGCCCCCTTGGTGGCACAGCGGCTGAGCGCTAGCTGCCAACCCTGCAATGCCGGTAACGGGGTGACCTGCAGAGGGGCCACTGTCCAGTTACTACTCAGGTGCCCTGGTCCTGCCGGGCTGCAGGACTGTTGTTGAAATCAGAACAGGACACGAACAGTCGGGAGGTGTGTGCTGGGGAGGGCAGGACGGGTGGGCGAGCGCTGCTGTGGATGGAGGTGGGCTTTGCTGGGGGGAGGGGCAGTGTTTTCACAGACTGTGCAAATGGTTTCACAGCTGTGTGAACAGACTGCACACTCCCGCCTCACTGCGTTGTGTGTGCACGCGCGTGCACACATGCGTGAGAGGGGCTAGGGGCCCTACAGCATGCCGCCCTTTGTAGCGGTAGAGAAGGCAATCGGAATTTCCCTTGGTCTAAATTTGCAAGAAACCCCAGAAAGGTTTTGAGAAACAAACACAGTGGCTCTTGTGGTGGGACATGAAGGGCCCGTGTGTGGCGGTCACTGCAGACCCATGGGAATGCGCGGCCTTAAAGAGAGACAGGTGAGAAGGGTGGGTGGGTGGACAACTGGGTGGGGGGAGGCGGCCGGGGTACACTGTCCTGAGCTGTACCCCAGCTGTACCCTGTGCCTGGTGGCAGACGGATTTGCTGACACAGACCCCCAGGATGGTGAAGACCAGCTCTAGGACGAGCCCCCTTCCCGCCTCCCCCCACACACAACCTGGGCGCTGAGTTGGGCCAGCCCTGCTGTACCCAGCCGTGACCACCAAGCCAGGGAAGGGTCCTGCCACTCTGATGAGAAATAGACGTCTGCCACAGCACCCTGGTGGTGGAAAGCAAGTTCAAGATAGTTCTCCAATTAGACCATGTGCACAGGCACAGACATGGTATACCCACACCCACATGTACCCACCCCGTCACACCCGTACATAGGGATCCGGCCACTCCTACACTGTGTACGTCTGCACACACACACAAACACGTATGAGCACATGCAAGCACACCAGTGTATGAACGCTCACATAAGCACGTGGGAGTGTAACAGGCACACACAGGCACCGTGTGCACCTTCATGTTCCCACAAACACAGCCAAGCACCCATGCTCACAGCACACACCCTGCACACCAAGCCCGGTGGGAGTGGGAGGGCAAGCTACAGGCGTCCTGACTAGCCAGTCACAGAAGACACACAGGCAGCGGTCAAGTTGGGAGGCCCGGGGCACATCAGCCACCAGAGCAAAGGCTTTGCCCCATTGGTGGCCAGACCAGGCCACCCTGACCCACCCTTGGGGGCGGGGGGGGGGGGGGACAAACCCTACTGATGGCTGCTTCCTCTTGGGATGGAGGCAGAGGTTTTGCCACAACAGATGGGCTGCCCAGCTCAGTCCTGGCAGCCAGTCCTGCAAAAGCCAGCGTGGGGGCCACAGATATCCACAGGTACCCCCGCCCCCAGTGCCTGACAGATGTGGTCAGGACCGGCTGTGACCTCTATGTCCCACGCAAACAAGGAACGTGTGGATCAGTGCTCTCCCCGTTTCCTCTTGTGCTCAATGAACTCAGGCTCCCTGAAGCCTGGTGCTGCAGTGGTTAGCGATGGGCTATTAACCACAAAGTCAGCAGTTCAAAACCTCCAGCTGCTCCATGGGAGAAAGATGGAGCGTTCTACTCCATCTGTAAAAAGTTACAGCCTCAGAACTCCCAGGGGCAGTTCTACTCTCCGGTGCCCTCAGCCAGGGGGCCAGACAGCGAAGGAGCCGGCCAGAGAAACCCACTGAGTGGCCTGTGTTTACGTGTTTCTCCTCTTTGGGCCTTAGTTCGCTGAAATACGTGAAGACAGCATCAGACCAAGGGTCCTTCCAGCCTTCTGCAACTCCCCCAAAATCGGGAGCAAGGAAACCAGCCGGCAAAGGCGCACGTTTTCCCACCCAGCCAGAGGAAGGAGGGGGGGGGGGGAGGGCGTCACCAGGACAAGCTCTTGCCTGCTGTTGAGAGAGAGCTGCGTCCATCTAGAGGAGACTGCCTTGCTGGGGCATCAGCAGCTGAAGGCTGTCAGGGGTCCTCAGACCCTTCATGGGGCCAGGGGGCCGTGGGCGCTATCCACATGGAGGGGCGGTGTGGGAAGGAGGGAGGGCTGCTGGGGCCAGCCCCAAGTTCATGGGAGTCCGTAGTGGCTTTTCCCAACCTGCTCAAATCGGCAGAGCTCTGGACAAGGGTCTGTCTTAACGCCCCTTCAGCCGCTCACTGGCTTCCTGTGCCTGGCAGGATGCCGGCCTGGCCCTGCCAAGTGGGAGAGCCCCTGGGACCGGCTGGCAGTGGGCATGGTTTCCCGTGCTCCCTCCCTGTGAGATTCCACTCGACACTGGGGCTCCTTCAGGCCCCAGGAAGCTACCACAGGTTGGCACGGCACAGCATGGCCCACGACTGGTCCGCACATTCTTGGTCACCACAATGCCTTCAGGAGGCCGGCCACGCTGTCCCTGTTGAGGGTTTGTGTGTATGGCGGGAGAAAGGGGAGGACGCTGCGAGCAGAGAAGGGCAGCTGCTGCACTGAGGCGAAGCCTTGCCCACCTGCCTTGGTTTCTGCTTCTGCAGAGACAGAGGCTTCGCGCAGAGCCTCTGGTGTGACCACAGTCAGTCTGCTTCCAGCAGTCAGACTCAGCCCCGAGTTCCACTTCCCCCGGCTCGGAGGTGCTGCCGGAGCGGTCCTGGGTCTGCAGAACGCAGGACAGAGACCAGAAGCAGGGAGGGACTCGAGCTGGGCTGCCTGGGCCACCCCCTCTTCCCCATGTCCCCAGACCACACCCTCGTAGAGCTGGGTCACATGGTGCGGCAGCAGCAGGCAGGGCTGGTGATCATGTCCTGTGGTCACGAGAGGCACACACCTGGCCACCCCTCCCAGGTCCGTAGTGACCCCAACTTCCTGAGTACTGGTAGGGCCAGGCCTCTCACGTGGCCACTGCTGTGACCGGAACGAGGCCCCTCACGGTCAACAGCTGCAGGTCAGGCTGCTCTCTGCAGGGCCTCAGGCCACACCCGTGAGACACCCACTGTCCTATGACCCATAGATCAGAGCTCAATAAACCGGTTCTTGGCCTGTGGGGGACACAGTGGGACATGCCCAGGGCAGCAGGGCACGCCCCACACAGTGAGAGATAGCCAGGAACCCTCCCAGCCTAAGTGACCCCGTCCTGCAGGGCCTGGCCCCTTGCCTACCTGGCTCTCAGACTATGCAGCGCCCCCCTCAGCAGTGGCGGTGATGGCCACTAGACGTCTCCACCAGCACGGAGGACAGCCGGGGGGAGCCACAGGAAAGGTGCTTCCGGCCATGGGTCTTCTTATGTTCACAGCTCGGCCCTGGACCAAAGTGACCACGCAGGGGAGCGTGGGTGGACTGGGGAGGGGCCCTGGGCTCCAGGGTTGGTCAGGTCAGGAACTGGATGCTGGGCCATCCTTCCGTTGCCATGGTGACTGATGGGAGGGAGATCAGGTCCCCTGGGTCTGCAGGTGCCATGAGGTGGCTCGGGCAACGTGTATTTCCCACGTAAACAGAGTTGAGTCATTGGGAGGGGACTCCACTAAGTCCCTCTGACCTTCCGCCTTCCCTCCCAGGTCCGGGCAATGCTACACCAGCCACATGGGCACTCAGGACCACTAGAGGCAGGTGGGACGTCCAGGGGCAGCATGTGCAGGGGGTGGCTTTCAGCCCCACCGCCCAGCTGGGTGACCCAGGGTGGCTGCAGGGGGCTGAGCCTCCAGTTTTCCTTCCCAGAGCCACTGCCAGGCCAGGACCCTGGTCTGTGGTAGCCCCTCGCAGAGCCAAGTGGCCCTGCTGGGGCGGGTCCAGGATCTAGGCAGTGGAAAGGGGTCACCCTGGGGCTAGGGTGCAGGACCCAGAACAGGGCGGCTCCCTGAGGTCAGAGGGCCCACGGATTGTGTGCGAGGAGAAGGTGGTGTGGGACATGAGCGTCAATTCCCAGGACCGCCGCCCGTCCCCTGCTTCCTCACCACCCTGGGCGGTCCCGGGGGTGGCAGCATCCTGTCCCAGAGAATAGGATCTGTCTGGGCTGGGCTGAGGCTGCAGGGACTGGTCTCATGCCCAGGCTTTATGCCCTCAGGTCTCTCACGGGTTCCTCAGAGGACCCCCGACTGCCCTCCGCTGTGAGGTCAGGCCTGAGAGCGGCGCGGCTTCCTGCATCAAGAGGCACCAGGGCCCAGGCAGCAGCCGTGCAGGTGCACACGTGGCCCCGTCACAAGGGGGGGGGGGGGGAAGGCGTGTACTGAGTGGACACAGCAGCTCCACTGTCACTGCATCTAGCCCGCGTGTCAGATTTCCCAAAGAATCTTTATCCAGAATGGTGACATGTGTCACCTCCGGCCGTCTAGACAAATCTTGACAGCTGGGCAGGGCAGGGTAGGCCGGCCGGCAGCGTCAGCTGCTGCCCTGTGCTACCGGCTCCTAGTGGCTGTGCTCATTGGGTGAGCAGTCACCCCCCTGCCAGGCTGCCACCCTGCGGGAAGCAGACCGACCTCCAGCTCAAACTGCCCCAGGGCCCCTGTGTGGACACCTGGCTGGGCAGGGCTGGCACCCTAAGCCCTGGCCAGGCCCCTCCTCGGATGCTGCTCAGCTGCTCTTCCATCGGACAGGGATGGGGTGGGGCTATGGGCTGCATGATGGCCCCCTGGCCAGGCCAGGTGTCCCTGTGTTCTTATTATGTCCCTGCACTTCATTTGCGACCCAGTGTGCTTCAGCGCTGACCTCGATCCCGTGGTGGGGCAGAAATAGCTCATAGCCACGGTGTCAGTGGGGCAGGAGGCAGCCTGCAGGACTAGATTGCTGTATCTGAGGCTCTCTCTTCTGGGACAGGGACGAGAGCAAATGAGCCAGCAGAAATTCGAGACACCAACAACCTCACTGCCACCAGGAGAGAAGAACCAGGAGCCAGCAGCAGCCTGGACAAGTGCCTCCCCCCGAGCGGGCACGGGAAAGCCTTCCCCATGTGGCTGGTGCCCGAAACTCAGACTCCTGGACAGCCGGTGGGCCCAAGGGTTTTCAAGTGCTCGTCACTGGCCCGTGTGCATCAAGCCAAGGTTGGGCGTCTCTGCCTCATACGAGAGTCAGCCCCTGTCTGCCGTGACCACGGGCGCTGCAGTGTGTCTCCCTGCCGAGTCCCTGCCCTGACATTGGCTCCCAGGTTCATCTGCTGTCCATTCCTGGGAGGGCCTGTGGTTTAGGTCTGCCCTAGAGGCGCGGGAGATGGGAGCTCTCTTGGGGCAGGGCTGGGAGGGATCCCACTATAAAGGGCACACAGGCAATGCTGGCCCGTCCAGCGTGGGTGTGGTGGCCAGAGCCCCAGCTAATGACCCTGAGTTCAGGCAGCACCTGTCTGTCTCCAAGGCCGTGAAGCAGGAGAGGTAAAGTAACGACAGCTAGAGCTGCTTCCTTCTCCCGACCTTCCCAGGGAGCCCACGAGCAGAGGGGCAGAGTGGAAGCTGGGGCCTGTGCAGCAGGGCGCAGAGCAAACCCCACAGTGCCTCGCCTTCCTTGGGTGACAAAGGGGCTCAGTAGGGACCTTTCTTCTGCTGCCAGGCAGGCCCTCATGTGTGTCCCCCCCCTGCCCACGGGCCAGGCCATGCCTCAGTGTCCCAGTGGTGGCTTCTCTCCCTGACCCCTCCCAGGCTGGCCAAGGGCAAGTCCCTGAGGCTGAAAGGAAGAGCTGCAGCGTGGAGACAAAGCAGAGTGACTCCAACTGGGGGTGCCCCAGCAGCCCCCCTCGGCTCTTCTCACCACAGCCCTGCATCCTCCACCTCCCAGTGCTGCCGGCACCCTGGGGCGCTCCCCTCACGGCCTTCACTCTGCCCTGCTCAGCCTCACTGCCTCGGAGAGCCTGCTCCTGGCAGCCCTCTAACCCGAGGCCGGCGCCCCTTCCTCCCAGCACCCCTCTGCTCTGGTGCATGCAGTCACCTGGAGGATCCTGTTCTCTACCTATCCCTTTCCAGAAATTCCTTCTCTGAGAAACCTGCCACGTTGGCAGATGAGCGTCCGGCCCAGACCTGTCCTGCCGGCCCCTGGGCAGAGCTTGAGTGGAGGAGCTGCGTGCCGGCTGAGGGTCCGGCTTCCCCAGACTCCGGCCATGTTCTGCTCCGGGGGTGAGGCCTCTCTCCGCAGACTCCTGACATCTGCTTCCTGAGCGTGCACATGCGCTGAGTGCGAGGCCCGGCAGAGCACACGGCTTCCTGCCGCCCACAGCGGATCAGAGCCTCGTGTTCCCCTCATCCCTGTGGGGGGCACCCTCTCCCAGCCCTGACACACCAGCCAGCCTCGAGATCCCAGTTCCAGTCCTAGGGGTGGAGCCCACAGCTTCCCGAGGTCCCCTGACGGAGGGTGGGAGTGGCTTCCTGCAGGTCCTGCCTCCGGACACCTGTTGGCAGTCCTCCCACTAGCACTGCTGGTGGGACTGCACACCCCCACCCACCTCCCCACCACCCACGGCAGGGCTGGGTGCCTGGTGACCTTGAAGCACCTGCTGCTGGGGTGAGCTCACGGCCGCTGCCCAGACTCCGCTTCTGGTGGCGGAGGAGTCTGGATCTGGAACTAACCACTCCTTTTGTTTGCCTCCAGGGAAGAGAGTCACCCCCACCCCCACCCCACCCCCTCCCCTCTGAAACACAGGCGCCATCCAAGGGTTCTATTCTACCCGGGGTTCAGATGTTCAGAGGCGCCGAAGACACCCCCTCGGGGCTCCCTGTCCCAAGTGGGCGGCAGGGGCTTCAGTCTGCAAGCCGGGACGGGCGGCACCGCAGCTGAGGACACAGCACGTTGCATGTCAAGCTACAGGGCTCGGATCCCCTGGGGAGCGGCGGATTGGTCCCAGCTCTGCCCTGAGCACCAGTGTAACTCCAAGTCTCAGAGGGCAGGGGGTCCCCCACAGACCTTCAGAGACCTGATCCCAGGTCCTCTCGGGGGTCTTCACAGAACACACCCCCCCCCCCACTGGCCCCCACAGGCATCTGACAATAGCTCTCTCTCTCTCTCTCGTGGGCTCTCTAGATACCCGGAGACCCTCAACGGGGTTCCCCAGAGGGCCATTCACAGTCCTGCAGTGGGGTCTCCCAGAGACCGGCCCCCTACACACACACACAGACAGGCCCTTGAGATGCCCGTACCCCCATCCAGCCCCACCCCCTCCTCTGGGCCCAAGCTGGCGGCTCTTTAACCACTTTCCCCTCCCTGCCCTTCCGGGAGACGCCCCCCAGCGGAGGTCAAGAGTGTGTGCACAGAGCCCCCCTCCACCCCGCCCCTCTCCTCATTCCCTGGGCAGCTGCAGGACCATGTGCAAACCCGAGGGGACAAGAGCCAGGATGTCAGGGGTGGGGTGGGGTGGAAAAGCACAGCGGAGAATGTGGCTGCTGGCGTGGCCGACTGAGCACAGGCATAAAACACAAGGCCGGGATTCTCTAAACTGCACACCACTGGTCACCCAGGTTTCCCTCACCCGAGGACCTGTCACACGCCACTGCAGTGGGATCATGCCTTTAAGAGCCCCGTGGCCAAGGACAGCCGAGGTCACAGGTTCCTGAGTGACAGGCACGCTTCAGCTGGGGCACTGCCCTGGCCTGTGGGTGGGAGGCACAAGGAACAGGGGCTCCCCAAGCTGTCCAGCAAGGGGGACGCTGTTGGCCGATAGCAGGCAGGCTCCCTGGTGAGTGCTCTGCATGTCACACAGATGGACTTCTCCAAAGTCCTTCTTTCAGCGCCATGGGTGTCTGCGGGCCAGAGGTGAACCGAGTTGGTCCACAAGCCTGTCCACGCTGGCTGCCACCAAGCAGAACCGGAGGTGTCCTCCCTCCCATCTACCCGACGGCCCCCACGCAGGGACCCTATCTATCTCCCAAGAGGCTGGGCTGAGCTGAGGTGCTCTGGGCACAGCCCTGGGGTCCACTGTGGCCCAAGCTTCGCAGGAAGAGAGCCCCCTGTGCCAGACCCCGGGCAGTGCTCTTTGCAGCTCCGACCACCCCTTCCACCCGCGACTCCCCACCACAGCATGGAAAATCCCCAAGTGGCATTACCAACAGCCTCTCCAGCCGGCCCCTCGCTGAACTCCTCCCCTTTGACTGCTCTCCAAGAGATCAAAGCTATTGTGTCAACACTCAACCCTGGTCGGACTGGCCTCAAGCAGATCACTTATGCAACCTGGTGGCTTCACTGCGGGACAGCTAGCAGCTAGCAGGACTCCAGGTGTGTGGACAGAGCTTTCCTGGAAATGGGAGAGGGCCCAAGAGTTCTCCAGTGTCACCTGCCCCCAGACCAGTCTGGCGTGACACGGCACACCAATCATGGCAGGCCCCTCCAAGCTTTGGGGGTGGGGTGGGGGCTTGACTGTCTACCATCGAAGCCGGCACAAACCCACGCTATGTGTTTTTCAACACCCCAGACCCTCCATTCACCCAGGAGAAGTGGGCCAGTCTTTCCATTCTGCAGCTCAGAGAACAGACAGGACACAGGGCCTGCCCTGTCACCCTGGACACCACAGAGATCCTGCCAACACCGGACACCTAGAGGGGCCTGCAGGGCAGTTGGAGCTGCAGGGCCTGTGGGCGCCCAACTTCCCAGGTGGCTTTGGGCAAGTCTCTGAGCCCCTAAACTCACTGAGGGGACTGTCCAAAACAGGGACTGAAAAACCATGCTCAGCCACTAACTAACCGCCAAGATGGCAAGTGGAGGATTTTAAGACCTCCTCTAAGCTCCACAGGAAAGGCTGCCTCGATTGACTAGTCATGTCTGTCAGGTCACAGGAGGTGGAGGGCTGGGCAAGTCCCTGGAGGCAGCGATGAGGCAGCCAAGCAGGAAGGTTTGCTCCTGCTGCCCGGGTCTGTGCAGACGGCTTCTGGTCAGAGCAACCACTCAGGGTGCCTGTCCATCAATGTTTCCCTTCACTCCTGCCCCGTCTTGACATCCACCCCCACCTCCACCCCCACCATGGGATGGCAGCGCTTCTCCTGCTAGCTCTCTCAACAGGCCTCTGTGCTCACCTGCATGACAAAGCCCACCCCAGCGGGTCAAACACTGGGTCCTCCAGTGCAGCTGGGGGACAGAGGCAGTCTGAAGCCCAAGTACTCTACACGGCTGGCCTGCTGCTGCCCAGGTGGCCTGAGCCATGCAGGGCCTTCACTGGCAGCAGCAGGGTCCAAGCCACCAGAGCCCGACAGGAGAGGAAGCCCATGTGAGCCAGTCTCTGACTCTCAGGCCCTGTCCCGACTGGTCCCCAGGACCTCAGTTCCAGTGCCCTACCATGTCCCCAAGTTGTGCTAGCCTGCCTGTCTCACCCCATGTCCTTTCTGCCCACACAGCCTCGGTCTGCTTTGGGGGCCGACAGCTGCCTGTTCTGAGGCCCCGCGAGGAAGTTCGGGGCTTGGGGTATGGCAGCCACAATCACTCCTCTGTGTCTTCAGCTTGGTGTTGAGAACACAGCCAGGCAGTGACACCCCAGGGCATGGCCCACTGCTCCTGGTCTGAAGCCTACACCCGCCCCC
>PVJH01009192.1:0-80499 GCA_004026705.1 Nesogale talazaci | reverse complement strand
TGGGGGGGGGGGGGGGAGGAGGGTGGCAAGGAGCCTTTGAAAAAAAAAATGTACTGCCATGTTTAGTTTAAACACAGGGGACACTAACTTTGCTTGAGACTTGCTGACAGCAGGGACTGAGTATGACACACGACACTAGAGGACTCTTAGGTCAGTACACTTCCTCCCCTCACACTGCTCTCAGGGAGTCGCTGTCACCGCTCACCTCAGTATCGGATCTAGGAACTTACTCACCTCCGAGTCTGACTCCAGTCTCTCGGGGTTAAACCCCACCCTACTGCGACACGTCCATTGCTCCTTGAGAACGGCGATAAAAACTCCCCCAGTGTTTAGATCACAGAATCCCCCTTACCGGACCCCTCTGCAGGTGCTACCTGCCCATTCCTCACCTGGTCTCCCCACCATGGATGGCCATCATCAGTCACCGGCCTTTCTGTAGTGAAACAAACCCCAGACTTCCCCGGCTCCCCTCCCCGCGCCGCGGTCCCTGCAGCCACTTTTGAGAGTTCATATGCTCTACTTTCACATCGGCATCAGAAATGCACACACGTGCCCGTGTCTTCACATCTGTTGGTGCAGGCTTTGATTTCAAGGGACCCTCAGTGACCGAGCCTTTTCTACCTGTGACTCTAAACCTTCTAGAAGGAACCTGAGGCCTACAACTCTTATTTTATCAGGCTTGTCTTTGACATGGCTTCAAATGCACAGAATACAAGGGTATATAGCAAATGTTGCCGTTACCTCTGGAAGATTACGGTATGGGAATTGACAAGGGCTGGTGAGCGGACAGTTGCTGATACAGACGCTTGAATACTTTTCTAAACATTCTAGAATAAACCTGTAAGGCTTTTATTAAAAATTTATACTAAAAAGATGCACAAGAAAGTTTAACATTCAAACTCAAGAATGACGTCGTAAAAATCTGTGCAGAGTTGATGAGTCCCTTCATGTAAACCATCTGAAAAGACAAGTTCATTATACTGAAGAAATCTAGTGGCAGAGAACCTGGAACAGATGATTAACTAAGGGTCCTCTTGATGCGCCCAAGGCCGTCATCCTATGCAGAACCCCGAGGTGTCGCCAGGCTGTCTTGTGTCTCAACTACTGTTCACATAACCAAGTCTTTCTTGGTGGACTTTTTAGAGGCGACCCCCCACCTGCTCAGAGATGTGGAGCTGTGAAGCAGACCCGGCCAGGTCCTTACTCAGCTGCTAACTCGATGATGACGACGACGACGACGACGACGGCAGTTTGAGCCCACCCCACCACCAGTCACCTGACAGCAGCCAGGTGACACCCAGGACGACCTCGGGAGCACTCACACCAGCCCCTGAATGCAAGCAACACTCACGCGAAGCGCATTTCCCAACTTCGGTTCACCCCCGACCGCAGCCCCCACCCTTGTCAGGCCCCCAACTGGTTTCATCTTTGAGCTCTCCTTCCCTGCACCCATCACGAAATGCTGCCTGCTTTCATTCTCCCAACCACCACCACCCCTGCCCGGTCCCCTCCCTGCCCGCTCTCGGCAAGATCACCGCCTGCACGTCGTCGTCGGTCGGGCTGGCGTAAGGAGGGTTGCTGCTGCTCACTTGCGGCTTTTGAGGGTGTGTTACCCACCTGCTCGGAAAGGGAAGGCAGACCGTGCCAGGCTCTTGCTTAGATCCTCCATGGACCCTTCCCCACTACACTCACGGCACACCAGCTCTTTCCTGCAAGGGCTTTTACTTTCATTAATATACGGAATGTTCTCATTTCTTGAGAGGAACTCGCTCACCAAAAGCCATTCCTTCATGACCCTGCAAAACAAAGCCCCTTCTTCTGTCGTCAACTCCTCTCTTGACCTTTCCAACTTCTGATTTTGTTTGTGTTTCACTGTCTCACCTAACAGACTGTGATACACTTCAGAAGGTAGGGGCTTTGTTAAATCATTGTACAATCGCCGCCTACAACAGCCACTGCCACCTGGGTCCTCTCGCTACCTGCAGAAGAGCTGGGCTGGAATACTCTGTTGTTTTCCTGACATAAGGTACTTGGCACGCCCTCGCAAAACAAGCCAAACCAACAAAAAAACTAATGGGACCAACGACTAGAAAGGCTGCTGTTCTTAACAGGCTATGATAAAAACAGACGATCTTTGTTTCATCCGCATGTGGTTTTATCCATCAAACAGTATTGTCCCTCTCATACCTTTCATAGTCCCCCCTCCCATAAAACCGGCCACCTTAAGACCTATTTCAATAAAGGACCTATTAATATTTGTTTAGTGCTAGGGAGCAAAGGAAGCTTTGAGATGAAAATGAAAAGTAACCAGACGAAAAATCAAATAAAGTGTCATTCATCGAGTCTGAATTTGATCAAAATAAAGTTTTCAATGCAAACATCAGCTTTTGTCTTGGCTCAAGCCATGATAAACTTTCAGATAGACCATAAGAAAACAGACCAGCTTGTGAAGCATCATAGTTTGGGTTCATTTTTGTTAAGAGAGGTAACATGTTTTCTTCAAAAAGGTTTAAAAATTTTTTAACTGTTTTTAGTGAGGGGAAAAAACAAAACTAACTGACAAATGCTTTCTCTTTGTAAAGTGTTTGTATTACAAGCAAGACTATAACAGTAGGACTATAATTTAGTGCAGATAATCAAAGTTCAATGGCACAAGCATATTCCTCAAGTATGTCTCAGAAGAAGGCCTCTTAATGGTTTTAAATCAGAAGGGAGTACTATTCTCTACAGTGCTATTAATAAAGTCATGTTATGGGGTGTATCGCTGTACCACAGGGGGGTGGGGACCAAGCGGGGGAGAATCATTAATGAAATGAGAATGGGTATGAATTAGAGCTCTCCTTGGCTAAAATACTCCATAATTAAAACGTATCAAACGCTTTCCAAAGAATTTCCTAATTCATATTAAAATACACTTTTAAAAGGCCATAAAAAACACAAATTTAGTTGACAGGCTACAACGAGGATTCAGAAAAGGACACAGTGAATATAGACCAAGGTGCAATTTCATGCTGGTGATTTTTCTTTTTTAAAATGTAAGCCACTAATATTTTAAGAAAATTTAAAACCCCAAATTGCATATTAATTACACACATGAAAACATAAGTGACTTTTCGCAGTGTATACATGCTTACATAAACTCAAATATTTACACATTTAAAACAATTTCCATTTAACATACGAAAGTTCTGAAATACATAAAAGCAGTAATACTTTCTATAAAACTACAATTAAACATCAACTTGTTACAAGCATATAAAACATCAAGTGCCTTCTTGGGAGTTTCAAGTTACCTCTTTAAAAAGAACAATCCTGCTTGCATGTACAGTCCTTCTCCAATAACCATTATGGGTGCTTTTATTTTTTTTTTTTTCAAGAGGTTTACTTTCCAGGTAAACCTTATAAACTCAAGAAAATGAACCAAACCATTATGCAATGTAATTCTGTTATAACAAGTTAATTGCACATAATGCTTGAAAGTAGATTTGGATGAAGTTCTCAAAAACACTTTGGTATACAGTCCGCAGGGACTCCTGTTAGACTGCAGAGGAATCTCAAGTCCCTTCAATCCCCATTCTGCTTTGAAACGTCTTTGGTTAAAGTTCTACGTTGTGAGCATATATGATCAGTTAAAATGGTCCCAAACCACCAGTGGTGCTGATGCATTTATTATTTTTAGTTCACAAACGTCACTAACCTGTTTTCTGGCATGGTGGGAGGCTATCATACTTGCTTCCTATCTGTCACTTGTAAGCAGAGAAATCGTTAGATTTAAGTCAATATCATGGTTTGTTTCCTCTGCTAGAAACCTAAACGGTACAGTAATTTGCAGTCACTCTAGGTGCTGTTCGACACTATATGTGATTATGACGGGAAAGCTGCAGAGACATCCAGAGTGGAGTGGGCGTACTCTGACACAGTCAGGGTCGGGCGGTAGTTTAACTCTGGTAGGTTATCAGGTGATGCTTATTCAAAAACCCCAAACCATTCCGTTTACAAGAGAAATGGTTGCAAATGTATAAGACAGCAGATATACAGGAACACCAAACATACTTTATTAGCACAGAGAAGCAGCCATAACAAGGCACGGCAAGCAGAAACATACATGAGCAGTCAAGGGTTAGTGTTGCATACAAATAGAGCTTGTCTTTCTCGTCACCTTGGCAGAGAGCCTCGAGAGAGGAGGGTAAAGGAACCTTCTGCAGCAGCAGGTAAGGCAGCGAGGGAGCACTCACCAGTGGCACAGAGCACGCGGACAAAGAGACACGGATGGATGGAGGGCCACGACTGGAGTGCAACATTGCTCGGACAGAACTGCAAAGTCAGTTCGATACTAAGAAGCAAACTATCATTTGCTATTGCTTCCCAAAGCGCTCACTCAAGTCGTATTGCATACGCTTCTAAGTGACAAGAAGGTGCGAAGTCGGGTTATTTACAGATACAACAGTTGTACAGTACCTTTTAAATCTGTAACTTAGTTTCCAGATTTCCCATTAAAAATGAACTGCACGGAAATTCTAGAAATTATATTTAAGGAATTCAACTAGGAGAGTTTACAACAGAGGGATAAATACTGCCATCCAAATAATGAATTAGAGTTCAACAACAATCTCAACATCATAGAGCACTGTAGCTATCCTCTGACTTGCCTGGGCCCCTTCTCGCCCATGTCACTGTGCTTCACAGGCACAGGGCGGGCAACGGTAAGGACGCAGCTTCACTGTGACGAACGCACAGCTGTCCACTTACAGACTCACACACGGGACTACACACAGCAGCTATTCCAAAGGATGCCTGCTATAAGGGCAACCATTCATTGAAAACATTAATACTCAGGGCCTTTAAATAAAATTCTAATACTAACTTTAGTAAGCCTGAAATTTGAAGAACTACTAGTTAGAAAACCTGGCTTCTTTCACAGCACCTTTTGCAGAAAAGGAGACTGACTGTATGCCCTATCAACACCTAAGGGAACTGCACTATGCCCTTGCTGCCAGGAAACTGCTCCCCTCCCCCACCCCAAAAGGAAGGCAGTCTTTATTGTTTTGGACTTCCAAAGCTCGAGTTACAGGGAACTACAAACATCACTACTTTTGGAAGGTTATAGAAAAATTCTTAGAAAAAAATAATAATTTCAAACATTAGTCACACTGTGGAAATACCATCCAATATTAATAATTTGTTCTTCAGTAAGAAATAGAATTCTTCATAGCAAATGCCCCAGAGTTGCTTCACTCGATTATGATGTAGCCATTAAAAACTAACCCTTTCGCTAACTAGGCAAAACGGTTTGGGAGGCCTGGCCGAGCGCCTGGCGGAAGCTCCCTCTCTGCTGTTCCTATAGGCACCACGTTGATCTGAGGAGCCCAGCAGGTTGCCCCTGATGGACAGGATGGCACTGAGCGTACACTCCGGACCCAGCAGTCCCCCCACACCTAAAGATGCCTGTGCTGCTCGAGCTGTCTGGCCCGATGCACACGGGGACGCGGAACTAGGGCAGGAGCGCTTACTTTGCCTTGACCGGTTCTCGCTCTAACCAGCGAACCCTCACTTTCTGCTTATAGTGATACTCTTTTAAAAAATCCTGCAGCATGGACGGCAAAGGGAGCCCGTCGATGCCGTCATAGGTCGTGCATCTGCAGATGACGGCGCGGCAGATATACTGCAGGCTGAAGGGGAAGGTCCTATTTAGGGAGATGGTAAGCAAGGGCTCAAAGAACATGCACGAACTGGGGTCTTTATAATGTTCCAAAAGCCCCGTGACGGTGGAGGAGTGGAACACACATGGGTCGTGGGCGTCGAAGCTGAAGTTGTGGTTCCACTGCTCGATGCGGGCGTGCAGGGATCGGTTGTAGCGGCGGAAGCTCACGGAGAAGAGGTAGTCCTCCTGCGCAGAGTCCCTGAGCAAGAACGTGCCTTCCGGCTTCCCTTCCAGGAGGGCTTCTGCTTCATACCGGTCCATCACCCCCCAGTAGCAGGGATTCCCTGTAATCTGCAGTAAGTCTGGCACCAGGCAGTGGATGTAGTCAATCTGCGTGTGCACTTTCCACGCTCCCTGCCTGCTCACGTGGGCATGGCTGTCTCCAGACACCTGCCGCTGCTTCTGCCTCCGGGACTGCAAACACAGCGTGGTGCTGCCCTCCTCGCTGTCGCAATTAGCTTGAGGGGCTGCAGAACCGTCCCCGCTGACTTCAGTCATTCCAGGAGCTAATTTTGGTCCCAGTTTATATAACGGATTAACCTGTGCCGTAGCTTCGAATGTATGTATTTGTGCATTGGGAGGGGGGTCGACCCCCTCTTCAATACTGAGCCGTCTTCTCTCTCTAAGCCTGTCTTCTTCATCTTCTGTAGAGACCAACGATGGGTCAAAGGTATCGAAGAACGTTGAATGTGGGCTGACCGGCGCCGTATGCTGTTTAATCAAATGCCATTTTTGAGCTAAATCTGAGCCAGCTGGGAAAGGGCATTTCTCCAGCATTAATTCTGAAAGATGGATTTTCCTCTTGTTTGAAAACAGGGGTTTGGACTGCTTGCTGTACGTTCTGACGGGAAAACACAAGCCCACGGTATCCTGCAGCCTCTGTCTCAGGGAGCGGCCTCCGGCGCTCCGGCTGGAAACACTGTCCATGTCGTGCACAGAGCTGACCCCGTAGCGCCTCTCGCGCCGCGGGAGTCCACTCCGGGATCTACCGAACTTCTTGTCGGGGTCTAATGAACTCTGCGTCTTGGTGGAGCAGGAATGCTTTTTCTTCCCGCCCCACGGGGCGTGTCTCGAGTAGGAGTCCCGCCTCGCAAGTCTGGCGCCCGGGGTGGTGACACCTGAGTCGCTGTCCTTTTCGATGCTGATTTCCACGATCTGGGGGATTTCTGCGGCACAATTTTGGCTTCTTCTTGAGGAATTCTTTGCAGGGCTTACTCCCAGCTGTAAGGCAAGGCTTTCTCTTAAGGGGCTGCTTTGCTGCTGAGGTGCGGAGTCTCCCACGCTGCTGGTCTTCTCGGTGACACACAGGCATCGGTCGGAGTTCATGTCCACATTTTCGCTGCGGCTTCCTCCCTCATGACCAAAGAGATTCTGACATCTGTATTTGAAGTTATTCCACATTTTCCCCACTCTATCCATCGATTAGGAGGCCTACAGGCAAAATATAAAAAGGAGAAAGAATTAATGTGGTATGTGGAAGAGAAACGGCAGTTCCGACCCTGCTTAGCATGACGAATTTGCCCCATGCAAGAGCTCGCCCTCCCCCTGTCCCACTACAGGGGTGAGGCAGGCCTTCTGTGGGCAAACACCAGGCAGCTTTGGAGACAGTGCAGGTTCCATGCACATCTCCAGAGGACAGCTGCCCCTGCAATAAAGCAAGCGACTCAAACTCCGTGTCTTCCTGCTGCACGACAAAGCTAAGCTGACGCCCTATGTTGTCATCTTTCACATGCACCAGCGCAGGACGAAAACGCTGGCGATGATCTGGGAATGACCCAAAGGTGACAGAGACAAGGTAAGCACGTGATGCTGGGGAGAAAATGGCACCAACAGACTTGCTTGAGGCAGGGTTCCCGGAGCACAATGAAACCGGCGAGGTGCATCCTCGGCGCTCCAGCTCGTCCCCACATCCCATTTCCTTTCAGACAGGATGAGCGGGCAAAGAAGGGAATGAACTTTCTCGCTTCAACTCCGGTTTCCACTTCCCGCAAATCAACCTATCTTCACGCTCACATTGGTTTCTGGCTCCTCAACAAGATGGACCGACACGTGGCTACAGCGGTGGGCTACCACAACACTGGGAGCACGGGCAGGACTGGGCTGTGCTTCCTCGGTTGGTGTGGGCTCGTTATGGAGTTAGAGCCAGCTCAGGGGCTAGCAACGACCACCACCTTGGGACAACAGCAGCATCGCCACAAATATTACAAAGGGGAAATACAATCCAATTTGTGTTATTGAAGTCTAGGACACCGCACTTTCCAACTTATAATCAGGAATCCCATGTGTGCAATCCATTACAATTAGCTGTTAAAAAAAACAAAACAAAAAAAACCCACAACCCCCACTCGCGACACACACACCTTTCAGTAATAATTTTTTCAATTTTATTTACCAGCTCTCCTTCCCATTTAGTAATCTAAAGTTTGTAGGTCAATCACTTGTCAGTCTCCCTGTCTCTTCCTCCCTACCCAACAATGTATTCAATTTTATCTGTGGCACTTATGCAGTTTCATGTCAACTTGATAGAGAGGTTCTAGGGGTGGAGTCTAGCCTGTCAATCAGGTCACAGCCTGATTGATGCCTCCTTGTGGGCATGGCCTTCTCATGAGCATTCTGGGAGTTTCCTGTTTCACCTTCCTGTTAACAAGCCACGTGGACCCAGGATGATGGCGGCCAGAGCCCGTAAGATGCGTCCACTGCCATGAACTTTCCCCCGTCCGGTCTGTGATCTTCCTGCATTTGGCATCAGTGCATGTGTTGGGTGGTTAGCCTAAAGAAGTCATGGGTTATTATCAGACTTATGGGCTAATATGGAACTTAGGGACTTGATCGGGACTGGGCTGGTGTGTTTTTATTGATGCATAATTACTTCTTGAGATAAAGTTCTCTCTTACACAGATATGAGCATCTATGGAATTTGTTCCTCTACTCCCCCGGGACTAAGACAACATCACTATGAAAGAAAGAAAAAAGGAGAAAAGAAGTCAAGTCATTCAGGTTTAAACTCAAAGCTGCCTTTAACTTTTAAAGCTTTAGATCTTGGAAATGTCTGTGAACAAAAGAGCAGTGACACTGGCTACCTCTTTCTTTCCTCAAGGAGCCCTGGGGGCACCATGGGGCAAGCACAGAACTGCTGACCTCAACAGCCAAGGTTCAAACTTTTAATCAGCTATGCAGAAGAAAAAGATGTGGCGAGCTACTTCCGGAAAGATGTACAAGCTCAAGACCCAGCCCTACGCAGGGTCACTATCTGTGGGAACTGAGTTGACAGCAGTGTTTTTGTTTGTTTGTTTAATGCAAAGCAGCTCATGGCACTTACCAAAAAAATATTTTAAGATTACAACACTGAAAGGCACACTGTCTCATCAAGGCAGCCTGGAAGTCAGCATAAAAAAAGAAATGGAGAATTTCAATTCAAGCTGTTTTTATTACAATATAATAGCGGGAAAGTATTTTTTAAAGGACCCCTTTTCTATTTAATAAATATAGCACTTAATTCCCCCCCAGAAAATGTACACGGTTATTAACGCACTGGGCATGATTTTTGACACCGCTTGGCTGCCAGTCTGTCATGCCACATACCGTGGAGCCTTGCTTATTGCTGCGCTGCTCTAAGTTATGTCATCGGCTATTCCAGACACCGGCAGGGTCCCCCACGAAAGCATTCAGCAGAACTGCCAGACTAAGGACATACTTGAAAGGAGTGGGCTGTCCATTTCTGAGGAATTCGCCAGAACACTATCAAGTAACAGTGCTGGACGATGAGCCACTCAGGGTGGCAGGCACCCAAAACAGGACTGGTGAAGAGTCAACCTAACTGACACCGGTGGGGGACAGCCTTTCAGGACCTCCTTGAGTTGGCAGGGCACCGCTCAACAGGAGAAGAAACAGCTTCGAACATCCATTATTGTTAGAACATGAGTGTATGAAGTATAAAGCTAGGAAAACTGGAAGGTGTTAAAAACAAAACAAATGCAGAAAGATCCTAGGCATTAGTGATCTGAAATGGACAGTACAACTGGACAGTCATAGGGTTTACTAAGCTCTGATCGATAAATTCAAGAGGAATAGTGTCACATTCATCATCAAAAATAATATTTCAAAGGCTGAGCCCGGTGGTGTAAGCGGTTGAGTGCGGGACTGCAGCCCGCAGGCTTGGCGGTTCAAATCCAGTGGCGGCTCTCAGGAGTGGCACTGGGTAGCTCCCATGAACACCAGAGGCAGTGATGCCCCCCCCCCCAAATAATAATAATATTTCAAGATTTCTCATAAAGAACAATGGTGTCCGTGATGGGATTAAATTTATACATCTACAAGGAGTCTAGATAATATGATTATTATTCAAATTATGCACCAATCTAGAAAATTGAATAATTTTACCAACTTCTTCAGTCAGAAATAGATCAAACATACCAATAAAATGCACTGATAATTACTGTTGATAGGAATACAAAAGCTGGAAGTGGGTGTAGTTGGAAAATATGACCTCAGAAAGCTTGAAGTGGCATGATGGGATTTTTCTTGGGGGGGCATCACTGCCCTCTGGTGGTCGTGGGAGCTACCCAGCCTTGCTTCTGGAGAGCTGCTGCTGGATTTGAGGCATGATGGAATTTTGCAAGACCAATGACTTCTTCATTGCCAATACCTTTTCTCAACCACATACCCAGCAGTTGTACACATGGACCTCAACAAACGGAACACACAGGATTCAAGTGGACTGCAGGAGCCCTGGTTGTGTACTGAGTTGGGGTGCGATTTGTAGTCAGAATTCTAAATCACCAGCTGGTTCCTTGGGAGAAAGATGGGACTTTCTACTTCCATAAATAATTGCAATCTCAGAAACCCAGAGAGGCAGTTCTACCCTGTTCTGTAGAGTCCCTATGATGGCACTGAGGGAGTTATTTTTGTTTGGGGGGAGAGAGAATACCAATCTCAACATGAAGCCCAGGACTGATGGTGGAATAGACCATCAATTGCTCAGATTTATGTTTGGGTTGAAACGGAAGAAAATTAAAACAAGTCCTTGAGAGGTAAAATACTCCCCCCTGAGTACACCGCATCTGATTTTTAAAAAGCACCTTGAGAACTAACTGGCCACATCGAACACTAAATGATGAAAGACTTGATGAGCTGTGGGATGACGTCAAGAACATCGTAATAAAGGATGCAAGACGTGATAAAAGGGAGACAGAAAGGAAGAGGTCAGAAACCTTGGACGTCTGCTCTAAATCGTAGAGCAGCTATAGTAAATGGCAGGAATGAGGCCAAAGAACCGAACGGACAATTTCAAAGGGCAGCTTGAAAAGAGAAAGCCAAATAGTACAATGCAATATGCAAAGATTTAGTTGAAAAACCAAAAGGGAAATACCCACTCACCCTATCTTTAAGTGAAAGAAACATTTCAAGCCTTGAGCTGCAAGATTCCAAGGTCGTGTAGGCAGACTATTGAATGATCCGCAAGCATTCAACCATTTAAGAGGCAGCATATGATGAAGAACCAAAGGACTTAAAGAAGTAGTCCAAATTACGCTGAAGGCATTAGTGAAAAACAAGGCACCAGGAAGGGACAGAATAGTAACTGAATTGTTTCCACAAGCTGAGGAAGCGCTCACTGGTCTGTGCCAAGAAACCTGGAAGACAGCTAGCCAACCCACTATAAGAGTTCAATATCCATGACAAAGAAAGGTGACCCAACGGAGTGTAGACATTATCAAGTAATTTCATATGCAAGTAAAATCTTGCTGAAGGTCTTAAGAAAAAACAAACAGTTGCAGCAGTTATCTAAACAGGACACCCCTAGAAATTCAGACCAGAATAAGAGGACATAGGGATACATACCAGGGATGATGTTAGAGAGAGCTTGACTGGAAGCAAAGATCACGAGAAAGCTGCTTATTACATACACCCTATTAACTGTACAAAGGTATCCAGTTGTGTGGGTCGTAACAAACAATGGATAACATTGAGATGAATGGGAATTCCAGAACACTTCATTGTACTTGTGAAAAACCTGTACATGGACCAAGAAGTTTGAACAGAATAAGGAAATACTGTATGGTTTAAAATTAGGAAAGGGGTGCATCAAGATTTATCCTTTCACTATACTTATTCAGTTTGTCTATGAGTAAAGAACCTGAGAAGCTGGAACACATGAAAAATTGGGCATCGGTACTGGAGGAAGACTTACTAATAACCCGGGGCTAAGCAGAGGATACAACCTTGCTTGCTGAAAGTAAAGCAGACTTGAAACTTGAAGCACTTGTTGGTGAAGATCAAGGTGTGTCTTTGGCCAGGTTACGTCTGATCTTGAAATATAACTTCTTTTCCTCCTCAATAGATCTCATAGTCATGAGTATTATCTGTGAGTTGCGTGTGGCCACTCCAACAGAGTGACTCCAAGGAGGGCCGCTGTTAGAGTAGGGTAAAGAAAGGTGAGGGTGTCGGGTGCCTGACTCTGCTCCCTCGCGGGGCTCAGGGTGGTGTGGAGTTGGTTCTCCTTCCCCCACTGAAGTCAGAGGAGGACAGGGCCACACCCACCCAGACTATTCCTCTACCCTTGAGCTCCAAATTCTTCGTCCCACCCTATGGAACAAAAATTACCCTAAAAATGTTTTTTCCCTTTTTAAAACTTCTTCTAAGCCATCATAATTAAACTAAAACAGTGTGCGTGCATTATAAAAGATGAGTGTCTTAATGCTTTTAATTTATGAATAGATCATAAAATTTACATTCAATCAATCCCCACTTAAAGCACAACTTTTTCATTCAATCGATAGTCAGTGTTTTCACTGACTGGAGTTCAATGAGCATGTGAATACAGCCAGAGTTGAGCCAGATTTTTGGTTTTCTCTTTCCCTGGCATCATTTGACTTCCCTGGGATAAATGCCTCCTCTCGTTTGCTTGCTTTTAGCTGTATCTACTGCATTCTTTCTAAAATTCTTGCCAAGAATCGTAAAACAACTTCCCTGTATCATTATTCTGGCCATTCTCTACACTTCTCTCCTGAAAATGCTGTATTTAACCTCACATGTGTGATTCTTTGAGAATAAAGTTCTAGGTTGAAAATCACACACCTGGAGAATTTCGAGTGCATGACTCTGTGTTCCTATTTTCAGCTTGGCAGCTGAGGCAGCGAATCCACACCAGCCCCTCCCCAGTGCTCGGTATGTGACCGCTTGTTACTTTATTTTGTGAAAAGTTGTAGCAGTGTTTCCTTAGCCTCTTCCAACCACTGGGATGGGCCCTTTTCCGGCTCCTCCGGGTCTCTTGGCCCCCTCACAGTGTGCTCAGGAGACACCCTGGTGGGGGTGGTCTTGCGTGTGTCCCAGGTTATTTTGTCTTTCTTTTCCTTTCCCACTTCCTGGTCATTTTCTTCAGCTTCACCTCCTTCTCTATTTGTCCCTCTCACAATTTTAATTTCTTTGTTCTCTCAAAGTTCCTTTAGTAGCATCTTAATCTAGTTTCCTGGATGTAGTTTCTCTAAGGATACACATTCTAAAAATATTTTTAACATTAAAACATTTTCTCTGCTATTATAAATATCTTTTCCAATGATGCCTGGCCATCCATCAGCACTGACATGCTCATTAGAAGTTCTGTCTGCTGGGATGGGGCTTGCTCACTGCTTGACATTGGCGGGACAGCAGAAACCCATGTCACAGCATAGAATCGGGCGCATCACCATTCACGGATGGGTGGAAGCTGTGCTGGGGGTGCCATGGCCTGGGTGGACCGGGCTCTCCGCAGGGGGTGGTGAGACACCTGCCATCGTCGGCAGGTTCGGAGAGCAGGGGAAGGGGCTCAGAAGGGAGGGGCTGACCCTCAAGACCCACACTTTCCCGGACTCCCGGTTTTTAAAAAGGTGCTCTTGTGTTCAAGATATTCCAGCTTCAGTTAGGACTGGATTTATTAGGTCAAAATTCCCCAGACTCTACCCTGTAGGTTTTATCCAAATAAAGGAAAGGCTGTCTTGGCTGAGGGGAGAACGTGGGAGGCCGACGCTTCCACAGCCTTTCCACCAGTCTTGTTTTCAGCTCCAACCTTCTGAGGTAACTGGTTCCTTTAAGCTCTGCATCTGCTTCCTGTTCCCATTGCCCTTGGCAGGCCTTTGGATCCTTGCTCAGTTCTCCCTGTAGGTGCTTTTTCTACCAAAACTGTTGGGCCAGTCTGGCTTGCTGTGTCTCCTGCTAACTGTCCAATTAACCATTTCATCCTTTTACTTTCATTTTCGCAGTGTCTCAGGAGAAATAAAATGCTTACATTCAATCTAACACCTTTAACTGAAAAGCCCCATTTTCCTTTTTAAAGAGAATCAACATTATCTCTACATAGAATCTCCTCATCCAGACTCCACATTATAAGGGACCTGGAGTGCTTTTAAAAATAAATATAGGAATATATAGAAGAACCGCTCCCAGGACATCCTGATTTAACTGGATGCTGTATTTCAAAAAGCTCTCCAGTAAAGCTAGGGTCTCAGAGAATCACCACGCAAGGGACCCGCGTCCCAGGCTCCCGGTGGCCGGCAAAGACAAGTGAAAGGACTGCTAGGCCACTGCTGGCGGGGCAGGACAGTGCTAACTAAACTACCCAGCACCCTCTCACCACTGCTTTTCTGCCTTATAGCTTCTCTGGAGCCCTGGTGGGGTCGTGGGTTAAGCATTGACCTGTTACCCGCAAGGCGAGGAGTCCAATCCCCCCCCCCCCAGCTTCTGTGGGGACAGAAGACACGGCTATCGACTTCAGGGAAGATCTGGTCTTGGAAACTTGAGGCAGCAGTTCTATGCTGGCTGGGTCGGAATCCAGGTGACTGGAACAGGTTTGACTTGGCTTGGTATGTGGGGTGTGAGCCCTGGTGATGCACCAGTTAAGTGCTCAGCTGTCAACTGAAAGGATGGTGGTTTGAATCCATTCAGGGACTCAGAGGAAGAAACCTGGAGGTCTACTCTGGTAAAGATTGGTCTAGAAAGCCCCTGGGACAATGCGACTCTGCCCCACGGGCTCAGTTCGAGTGGGACTAGACTTGCCAGCAAGCACCCAGCAACAACCTGGAGGCCTGGCAAAATGACAGCGGCAGTTCTCCAGTAAGAGACTGAAGGCTTTGTTTGACATCTCACAAACTAATTCTTTTACAAGGCAAAGCAACAAATTATTTTTTGTGAAGTGTGATAAAAATGAACGGGAAATATCAGTGCCAACTTACTTGTTTTGATTCAACAGGCAGAACTTACTAACTGCTATAATTAAAATAAAAAGCAAACCTTCTGGAGGTTCAAGAAGACAATATTTCAAAAATGATTGTGGTAGCAATCAATCAATACTGCTTGATGTGACTCAACTATGGAATATTCGCTACGGTATCTGTAAGAGCGCCCAATAAATTTATTTAAAAATAATTTTTAAAAAGCTTACTCTCAAGGTCTGTATTTCTAACAGGCTAATAACTGAGTGATCTGACACAACCCATGGACGACACTTTGAAAAGCTCCAGCACTTGGTCTGTCAACTTGTCCCGGAGCTGTGGCGGCTCGAGCGATGCGGGAGGCGGTATGCTGCTGGTCTTACACACTGCAAGAGGCTCACCATGGTGAGCTTCCAGAGTGAGGCTGGAAAGAAGGATCTAATTCTGGAAAGATAAGTCCACGAAACCTTCCGCACAGCAGCTGGACACTGTCTGAGATCTTGCTGGAAGATGAGTCCTTCTAGATGAAAAGGACTCACCATACTATTATTCAGGGAGCACGGCCTCCTGCGAGTAATGACAAGGATGCCATAAAGCTATTCTTGAACTGCGCATGTCAATCCACTGGGCTACTGAACCATGAAATGGGGATAGAATTATCAATTAATGTTTTGGGGCTGAGCCCCAGTGGCGTACGTGGTTGAGTGTGGAACTGCAGCCCGCAGGCTTGGCGGTTCAAATCCAGCGGCGGCTGGGTAGCGCCCATGACCACTAGAGGCAGTGATGCCCACAAAAAAAAAATTTGTTTTTGGTATCTTGATTTTTTTTTTTGGGGGGGGGGGGCATCACTGCCCTCAGGTGGTGGGAATAGGAGACCCAGCCTTTGCTCTGTGGAGCTGGAATCGAACCTCCATCCAAGTGGGCTGCAGTCCCGCGCACAACCACTACGCCACCGGGGCTCAGCCCGGTATCTTGATTTTTAGGCATGTTCCTGGGCATTATTTGGGGTACTGATTCAGAAAGTTACATTGAACTTTGAAAGTTACATTGATGGACTGCATCAGCTCTAGTTTCTTAGATGTTTTCCTGTATGTGCTCAGCTATGAAATTATACTATTTTATTAAGTTATCACTTAATTTTAAATATGAGAAGCATTCAGATTCAAAAATTACAAGACACAGACCAAAAAGGGTAAAAAACATTGAAAATGGGTTTGGTATTCTGGGACTTCTAAGGGAAACTGTCTATGGTGGCTACTCGGTTGCGCCCTGAGTTACCAGTTACATAAGGTCTGCAGTTTAAAGGCAACAGTCACTCTGGAGCCATCAAAAGATGAAAGGCTTGGAAACTCAAAGGGACAGTTCTTCTCTGGCCACTCGGGTCACTCTGAGTTAGAACGGATTAGATAGCAGTGGGTTTCTCTTTTTGGTATGGGAGGCTGTGCAATATATACATAGACTACACATTGGATATTGCAAAACTAAAACCCAGTACAAGAAGAGTGGAAAAAAAGAAAGTTGAAAGGCACATATGTGGAAGGTTTGCAAGTAGAGTATCAAAAAATATCAATTTCATAGCAATTTTTTAAAATTTTCACATATTTTGAAGATCTAAATTTCTCTTCGAATCGTGCGGTCAACATTTCAGAACACATTTTAATATATAGAAATCAAAGGATAATTCAAATTAAATTTTCCAAAAGTGAGGTTAACTCCAAGGTGCTTTACAAGAAAAATCCTAAACTTTCTTAACTGTTTCTGTGTACAGGTCTTCTAATAAGAAGACTGGATTATTGTAATTCTAATAAAGCAATCCGAACTCTGATTGACCCTCTGATAGTGTTTGGAGTTTCAGAACACTTGAATCTCTATCTATTGTACCAGTCAATTATAAACCATAGTGACACTACATGCCAGAGGGTGACTTCTCCCCTGGGTTTCTGAAGCAGCAACTCTCAATGGAGGCCGAGTCTCACCTGTCTCCTGCAGAGGGGCTGGTGGCCTGGAATAGCTGGGCTTGTGGTGCGCAGTCAAACACACAGCCTACTACGCCATCAGGGTTCCTTATTTATTGTACAGTCACTCTATTTCTGGCTTGTTTTTCAGATAACAAAATAGGGCTGCTTGCTATCCAGTTCATAATGAAGGCGAAATGATCCTTGGGGAAAATTCCAAGTTCATGTAATTTGCACTATCCAAATATATCTTCAGATCAAAGAACACCATGCTAAGTACAACTTGACCTAAATATTTAGTACAACCCAAACTACTTTATATAAAGCCAGTGTGCACGTTCTTGATCTCGGGCTAGCTGACACTACATTAAGACAGCTTTGCTCGTTAATGGGCGAGCAGAGTGAAAAGTGGCATAGGGCACATGTCCTGTATCTCACAAACAAGGGTTGATCAGGGAAACTGCTGTCTTTTTCTAATCAGCAGGTCAGATATGCCTAGAAACAAGTCTACCATACGAGACACCAAAATGTGTCTTGGCCATTATAATAATTTGGATGTTAGGTTAATTTTATTATTAGAATGAATGACCTGTTTCTTTTTCAATGTAACTACTAAAAAAATTTAAATTACACACATGGTTCAAATTATATTTATACTGAGGAAGGGCCCACAAACTATAGTCCAAGGACCAAATGTGGCTTAGACGAGAAGTCCACTGTTAAGGATGGATACTTTTTACATTTTAAAAAGGGATTTAAAAATGAAAATAAAAAACAATAATAATGAGATGATGGTGATTTGATAGAGACCGCCTATGGGCTGCGGGATCCCTGGTGGCCTAGTAGATTATATTAGGTTGCTAACCTCAAGGTGGATGTTTCCAAACTACGTTGCTCCAAGGGAGAAAGATGAAACTTGTTGCTCCCATAAAGATTTACAACCTTGAAAACCCACAGGTGCAATACAGCAAAGCTGACTATGACCCCGTTTCTTGAGGGCGTAAGGTTATATACCACACCACTTTTAAATATCAGAAGAGCTACATGCAAGAAATCCAGTAGTCTTCTGTTAACTATCTCAACATATTTATTTGACCTGCAAATTATATAGGTAAATAACTATTTTAGGCAAAAACCTAACCTAAAACCACATCATATTATATATTTCTCTATAATAAATTCTATGAATGAATAGCATGTGCTGAGAACATTTATATTTGCCAGATAAATGAATGTAACAATTTCTGGCTCAGATTTTCAGCGTATACCATTCAGTAATTTAATCAGAGATGGCTACCTAATCAGATCACAGAAAAAAACTAAAAAATAAAAATTATGTGTTAACACTACTTGGGGATAGAAAGTGAAATTTTCTTGACATGAGGAATGTTATGTGGGCACCTTTAATAATGGGGAGGAAAAAACACTAATGGTGAGTCATAGAAGAGTCCAAATAAGAGCCAAGCAGATATTTTCACAATTTTCATTTTAATTAATTTTGTATTTACAGTGTGACAGGATGGCTCTGGAGAACTGCCCCCCACAGGCTCAAGGGTGGAATCTTGACAAAGACACACTTTCTCCCACAAAGTGACTAGGGGGTCTGCACCACTAAGCTTTGAGTTAGAAACTGTGTGCTTTAAGTACAATGCGACCTAGGCTCCCTTCTAAATGTGTTTAAGTTCATTTTTTAATTGAATTGATTTTAGAATAAAAGTTCATTATCCATTATAATCTTCCACACACTTCTATACATGAATCTTTATCCTTAAAACGATCCAAGCCTAATTTCTAAGAAGTCATTCCTTCCTCCAAGGACAATCATCATTTAAAATTGATTTTAAAATACTGTTTTAAGTTAAATGGCTTTCTCTCAGGGGAAAATGGCATTTAACAGAACAGGCTATAAATCAGGGTTACAAAAAAATTAAAGGTCAAAATCCATTACTATAAAATTTACATATATAAAAAATTAAAGACTATGGTCAGTGACCCACTTTAATACCAGGCAGTATTGATTATAAAATTCCTACAAAGCTTTTCAAACATATTTGGAATAGCTCACAGGAGTTCATTTTTAATGGAACTTACCTCACACTTCATTAGAAATAAGCTAAATTCAACAAGTTCTATGTCTACATTGCATGCCATAGCGAGTTTAAAAAGGAACCAACATGAACTAGCTCAGATCCCTCCCTCCTCTACTGCTTGGGATTCTTTTTCTTTTTCTTCAAAAAAAAAATACATTTTATTAGGGCTCATACAACTCATCACAATTCACCTATCCATTGTGTCAAACGCATTTGTACATCTGTTGCCATCATCATTCTTAAACATTTGCTTTCTACTTGAGCCCTTGGTATCAGCTCCTCATTTTTCCCCTCCCTCCCTTCTTACCCCCTCCCTCATGAACCCTTGTTAATTTATAAATTATTATTATTTTGTCATGTCTTACACTGTCTGATGTCTCCATTCACCCACTTTTCTGTTGTCCCCCCAGGGATGTAGATCCTTATGATTGATCCCCCCTTTCTATCCCACCTTTTCTCTCCACCCTCCTGGTATTGCCATACTCATCATTGGTCCTGAGGGGTTCATCTGTCTTGGATTACCTGTGTTTCCAGTTATTATCTGTACCAGTGTACATCCTCTGGTCTAGCTGGATTTGTAAGTAGAATTGGGATCATGATAGTCAGGGGGAGGGGGCGGAAGCATTAAGAACTACAGGAAAGTTGTATGTTTCATCGGTGCTATACTGCACCGACTGGGCTCATCTCCTCCCTGTGACCCTTCTGTAAAGGGGATGTCCGGTTGTCTACAGAAGGACTTTGGGTCCCCACACCCCCTCATTCACAACCTTATGATTTTTTGTTCTCTGAAGCCTGAAACCTTCGATACCTCATGATCACACAGGCTGGCATGCTTCTTCCATATGGGCTTTGCTGCTTCTTATCTAGATGGCCACTTATTTATCTTCAAGCCTTTAAGACCCCAGATGCTATAGCTTTTGATAGCCAGGCACCATCAGCTTTCTGCACCACATTTGCTTATGCACCCACCTTGTCTTCAGTGATCGTGTTGGGAAGGTGATGCTCAAGATTCTTATCTTGCCATTATAACACCTTCCAACTGAAAAGTCCTTTAGTTAGTTAACAAAAGTGGGATAGATGGACTGATTAAAGTATTACCATGGTATTGGAATATTGAAGAGACCATGGGATGTCATGATCTTGGAAGAAGTACAGCCAGAATATTCCTCAGAAATGAGGAAGGTAAGACTTTATCTCAAGACCTTGGAAACGCTGTCAGGAGAGCCCTGTCCCTGGAAAAGAACATCATCACATCTGATTAAGTAGAGGGGTAGTGAAAAAGAGAAGGACCTGCAACAAAATGCACTGACAACAGGCCCAAGCATAAGAACAATTGTGAAGCTGGCGTGGCACCTGGAGGTGTTTACTCATTCTGTCGTGCATAGGGTCTCTACGAGGCCAGGCAAACTTGACAGCACTCAACAATTAGATGACAATTCAGTATAGACAAGTTGGGAAGTTAAAGGTTGGGTTGATATTGTAGTAGCATTTAATGCTTTTTAGAAAAAGATAATAAAATGTTTAAGTCTGTTTAATAGTCTGATCTCCAAGTCATGTATGGTTATCATAGTTATAGCCACTAGAAAAATCAGAGACAAACGTACACACAATTATAAGCTTAAAGGTAGATGTTGACGGCACATTATTTCTTTTTATAATTTTTTGCTTTATTTAACCATATAGACTACTGGCCCTGAATTAGTTGAAAAGCTTCCTTCAATAACTTAATTACCATTTGGAGCAAGGCCAGAGAGGAATAGTACAAGGTCCTAATGATAACAGGAAGGAAGATATGACCTAATTTTGGAGCTGGTGGTCCCAGAAGCTATCTCTAAGGAGGTCATTTTATTTTACCCATCAGGATGAAAAGGGATGAACTGGAATATGATTCCATAGGCAGAAGCACATGCAAAGGTCCTCAAGCAGTAATGTACAAGACAGGAACAATGGCTACATTTAATAGAGAATAAGCAAATGAGTGAAGAGTGGTCACGATGAAGTTGGGAAGGTGGGGCTTTTAGGCCATAAATTAGAGAAGCAGGGTGGGTGTGAGTGCGACACTGTGTGAGCGCAATAGCTCACCTGGAGTGGTGATAGTGGAAATGGATCTAAAGTGTTGAAAAGTCAACGTCAATAGAATTGATAATTGGTTCGAAATAAAGATCTGAAGCAGAAGGAGATGTCAAAATTGATTGGTAGTTTCCTGGCATACGGGTGGATGGGGATGCTATTTCAGAGATAGCAAATACAAGTGATAAAGCAGTGCTGGCAAGTGAGGAGTTTAAGAACATTAATAGATTTAATTTAGACTATATTGTAATTCCAGTTATTATTGAGATATCTAAGTGAAAGCTCATTAGTATATCAGTGTATGTTCATACAGTGAATTACTATAAATCAACGATAGCTTTTTGCAGCAATACACATTCATCTTGAAAATATAATGCTTAGAGAAAATAATTACAGATAAACTCACAGATTATAACTCACTCAACTTAATTGTGAAAGAAACAAACCCCCAAATATTCGGTATACATGCCTGGGTAGGTCAAAGCGTATTGTTACAAAATGACAAAGTTTTCCTAAATAAAATAGTAAAATGTTAAGCTATTGTTTCTCAACAAATCCTCCAACAAAGCCTATGTCCTTCTGAAGGCAGTGTTCCCATTTTTTTCTGACCCTTCGCTGAAGAATTCGAAACTCTTTCAATTTACATCATGTCAATACAAGTTTGGGAATCTTCAAGGGGCTCAAGTCATGATCCTTGTAAATGTTCTTTTGAGTTTGGGGAACCAAAAAAAGTGTGAATGGGTTGTAGGGTGGACGGGGTAAGGCTTTCACAATATTTTTCTTATGACAGACAACCCTTGCTTTCCTTAAAGGATAAAGCAGGCACATTGGTCGTGAGGGAGAAAATTCCTCAGTGTAACTTTTCTGGCCTTTTCCTCATGGATGCAGTTCTCAATTTTCTGAAAAGTTATTTCCTGGTGACCCTTGGGAAGCTTTATCAATACTGTTCATTTGTAATAAACTAGACAAACAGTCACCATAATTTTCTGAGCTGATCTTTCCGTCTTGAACTTAACTGGCTCAACGGAGCCCTCTGTGGAAGCCACTGGTTTGATTTGCCCTTGCTCACTGGATTGGGGGCAAATTCAAGCCTTGTCCCTGGCTATGATCTGTCCCATGAAATCATCTTCACTAGCTTCCACTGTGCTTGGAGACTGGTGGGAAGATTAGCTAACTGCTCTTTGTGGAGTACTTTTGGCAACCACTGGGCTGAAACTTTGCTGAGGCCAAGATGTTTGCTTAAAATGGAAAATCCCGATCCACACGAGAGCCCAACCTTTGCAGCTATCACATCAGTGGTAATTCTATGGTCTTCTTCCACCAGCTTCTGGATTTGGGCCACAGTGTTTTCATTTGTCAAGGTTAATGCGCTTCCTTCTCTTGGCTCATTTAGAGGTCATCTTGACCTTCTTTAGAATGTTTGATCCAACTGAACATTTGTTTTATATGAGGCAGCATTCCAGTAAACTTGTTGCAAAGTCTCAATGATTTGAAAAGATGCCCAGTTGAGTCCATTTGTCCATTAAAAAAAAAAAAAGTTACCGTCAGAACCTCAAAATTGTATCCGCCCCCCACCCCCCGACATGGCACGCACTTTGAGGGAGGAGGGGTAGGGGAAGGGGAAAACAGTAATGAGAGGAAGACGAGTGTACTACTAAAAACACCACTTGCCAGTAGCCATCTACTCATCACAAAGACAAGTCCACACATTATTTGTTGGGAATAAACTCACGTCTGTATGAACTGGGGCCATGACAGCAATACTTTTTGACTTACTCTTATATAATTTCACCTAAACCAGGATACTGGCTACCTAAGGGGACAGTTTAAGAATCAAGGAGAGACACTGAGGAAGGGTCTTCTCAGTTTCTAAAAATCTGGTTAACTTTCTATTTCTTTTTTTTTTTGGCATCACTGCCCTCAGGTGGTGGTAGTAGGAGGCCCAGCCTTTGCTCTGTGGAGCTGGAATCGAACCTCCATCCCAGTGGGCCGCAGTCCCGCGCACAACCACTATGCCACCGGGGCTCAGCCTAACTTTTTATTTCTTAGCTAATGGGGCGATGAGTACTCAGTCATCACTCTTTAGACTACTCATTTTATGGACTTGTTCCTGGATATCAGTGGTTCTCAAACTGTAGGTCAGCAGCTCTTTTGGGGGGGAGGAGGTCCAACGACCCTTTCACAGGGGCCACCTAAGACAATGGCAAAACACCTATTTTCAGTGGTCTTCCTCTGTCTCCAGGAAGGTCCACCCACATGCAGATACACCCACGTATGAGTACCCAGCATAAAGACTGTTACCCATGCTTCGTCACGCTTCAAGACAAAATTTCATTTATTTATCATTAGAAATAAATATCTCAGAATATATAATTTCATATTGTTTTTGGGATTCATCACTATGCTTTAATTATGCTCAATTTGTAACAATGAAAATATATCCTGCATACCAGATATTTACCTGATGATTCATAACAGTAGAAAAATTAGCTATAAAGTAGCAATGAAAATAATTTTCTGGTTGGGGGTCATCACAGCATGAGGAACTATATGAAAGGGTCCCAGTATTAGGAAGGTTGAGAACTACTGCTGTATATGATAGAGGGAACAATAAAAATTTAAACATTACATAGGCCACATTCTCACTTCAAAGGGAATAACCAAACTCTAAAGAAACAAACAAACAAAAAATTAGGAAAATAAGATACCTTTACGTTTCCATGAAAGAGTAATTCAAAACTCCCATGTTACAGATTATGTTTATCAAAAGGTTCATATTTTTTATCTCCGAATTTATCATGTTCACGTTTAAATGCTTATCTTAAAGCAAGTAATATCGAAACAAAACAAAAACCAAGAATTCCATGCACAAACAAATTTAGGAAATAAGCCAAATGGGATTCTTTAATGTGGTATGTAATACAGGAGTTTCAAACTTTTTTTCTTTTTTGGGGGGGTGGCGGGGGGCATCCCTGCCTCTGGTGATCGTGGGCGCTACCCAGTGCTGCTCCTGAGAGCCGCCGCTGGATTTGAACCGCCAAGCCCGCGGGCCGCAGTCCCTCACTCAACCACTTATGCCACTGGGGCTCAGCCCTCAAACTTTTTTCAATAAAGGGTCACAAACATTTCGAAGCTCCCTCATGTTATAGAATTAAAACACGATATATACATAATATTCTGAGTAACTTCTAGCCCTAGTGTTTCTTTTATGTAGAAAAAGAGTACACAACCTTGTCCTATAATTAAAATGAAAAATCCCTTCGTGCCTTGACTTTACCGCTCACTTCTCATGTGAATTTTCCTCGTTCTCCTTTTAATATAGCTGTGTCAATGACAGACTCGCACTAACAGAGTAAAACTCTTGACAGCTGTACTTTAAAAGATGATAAAACAGCCTCGGTTCTGTGATGGGTCCAACAAAGGAGAGAAACCACTGCAAAGTGTAACTGTGCAAAAGAGCACTAAGGATGGGCTGGTGGCTCTGAGGGCCATTTCCAGCACTGACAGGTCAGCACCTGCCGGCCAGGGACACAGGCCCCAAGAACTCTGTGCCTCCGAACTGCCTCCACTTCAGTGATGCAGAAACTGATACAATTGCCAGGTTAACAACATGGACTTAACATTTCTTCCATTAGAAATAATCTTTTCTCCAATCAATTTTCATATGCTTATTGACCACTCAAGTTTGAGTGGTTTCATTAATCAGTGCTTTAAAACTTAAAGGAGCATATCATTGTAGAATTTTCCCCCCAAGTAACGCAGTTCATAAGAAGGACAAACACTTCTCAATATTATTGTACAAACCCAGCATAACTCTTGATGATAAAGCAGATAGCACCCTACTGGTCTATTCCACCTTAACTGTAATAGAACAATATTCTTCCCCAAAGAATCCAGAATAGAAGGCAGGTTCGGAGACCGACTGTGCTGGCTTTGGTGTCTACACTCTGTGTCATCACTGTGAAAGTCAGAACTCTCTGGGGCCTGTCACCACTCAGAAAGGTTGTGACTGTGAGTGTTCGCTCTGCGTGGCTGGAGAGCTCCGCGACATCACGGGGCCAGTTAAGAACGTGCTCCTCACCACGGGGGTGACCAAGGAATAATGTATAGAGAGAAAAGTGTAACTCTTAAATAAAAAGAAAGAGGGCATAAAGCCAAACCAAGGGCCATAGTGTGATGGTACTTTGCAATAAATGTTTCCCCAACATTTCAATAAGTGATCATTTTCGTTTTCTAAAAAAAAAAGAACGCTCTCAGTTCCACGTGTCCCTTTCTTAAGCCTTCCCCACACAATGCTAACTGACAGCAGCCGGACAGATGGCTCCAGGACGGCGGCAACCCCCCTCACGCTCAGGCAGCAAGCCCACGGAGACCCATCACATGGCCTTTGCTTGGGGCAGCAAACACGAAAAGGGCACGGGCTTGAGCTCGTCAAACACTCCCAGATGTGAATTCCCGCCTCACTACTTACCGTCAGTTCTCATGTACTGTCTCTGCCAGCCGGAAAGCAGTATTAGTCACTCAAATGTCTAAGCTATTTCCTAGGAACTCTGTGGGAATTTCAGTGTTCCTCGGCAATGAGGTTACAGATCATCTACAACATAAACGAAGCAGAGCTAATCTGTACAGCACTCGCCAAGGCCAACTGAATTCCTACTCTTTTTCCTTCTTCAAAATTCCTTCTTGGTCTGTCAAACACTGCCACAGTTTAAAACTTAGGCTGTAGACACTGCATGTGAGAGAAGCATAAAATCCTAATATGTTATGCTTCATTTTCTATGGAGAAAGAAGCTTATGTAATACACTAATAAATATACTGCTCCCTGGAATGTTTCTTATCTGGCCAGCAGTGCTGGCAAACTGCTATGTATCAAAAGAACATATGCTTTAGATTAAAAAACCAAACCTTTTACCCTCAAGACGATTCCAACACATAACGAGCGGAATCTTAAATCATATTTAAGCACTTCTGCCACTCATGAGCTGTGTGTATGTGAAATCTAAATTCTCAGTCTTTCTATTTAAACACAGGAGCCAGCACTTTTCTCTCACAAGGGTTTAAAGGTTATCTGACCTACGAACAGCTAAGCTTATCAAAACCAATTGCTGCAGAGTCAATCGACCCAGGGTCAGCCCAAGTGGGTCAGAGTTGAAGTGCACCCCATAAGGAAGTGGATGGATAGACCTTTCTTTACAGCTTCTCTGAGTGGAGGATTTGAATTTCCAACCTTTTGGTTAGCAACGAAGTACATTAGATCTCTGCAACACCCAGAGACTCCAAGCACATTACAGTAAAGACTCAAACACTGTAGGGTTTGTATTATCTAAGCGATCTAAGGCAGGAGAGGTGACGTGTTGGTACCAGTGCAAAGCCAAGTCCACTTGAAGAGTAGGAATACTGTTATGTTTAAATCCTCTAACCAGAGCTGAGAGACCTCACAAAGATTAACAAACTAAATGCTGGGGGTCCTATACAGGAGCTCCAAAACATTCGTGAGGAAATGGAATTAAAAAATTTCACCAACTTTTTCAATCAGTAATTTAAAAATCTCTGCACAAGAAAAATACAGTGATTTGGGTATGTGTCATAGGCAGAAGAAGCTATTTGAATAACTTTGATTTCCAATTATTGGGAGCCAGAGCAAAGAATCAGAATCAAAAGAGAAGCATAAGTCAGTAAGGCACAGCAAGAGAAATACAGGCACACACATGGGAATGGAAGAAAGAAGCTGCCCGTTTGCAGATGACATCATCTTCACACCGAAACCCTAAGAGATCCACTAAAGAGAAGAAAAGTCTTAGCGAGCAAGCTCACCAAGGTTATGCAGAATACAAAAAAAACCCCATATAGATACATACTGACAGCAAATGTGAGGACACCAAAATTAAGGGAAATGTATAAGAATAGGACCCTAAGAGGCAAAATAGAGACAGTGACAAGGTACTTCTCTCAAATGATTCCTAAATTCCGTACACTCCAGAAAAAGAGACTCAGAGATGAGTAAAGACAATGTGCTCCATCTCCTATGGTCACATCAGTCAGTCAGTCAGTCTCTCTCTCTCTCTCTCAGCTGGTGCAGTACAGACAAGGAGTTCACAGTCACAGTCATGGCTGCCCCCCCCCCCCATCTCCAAACCCTGCCCAAGGTTCCCTTTTTAGCATCTTCCACATGGGTTCATAACTAGTTCACCTGTCTTCAGTTACCCTCCTTCTCTCAATATCGTCTACTATTCAGTACAGAATTTCAAATGTCAAAGAAAAAGTCAAGGGACTCTTTATGCCATAATTCCACACTCTTAAGAACTGTGCAAAAACTAATACAACAAGTCGTACGTGAAAAATATAAAGGTAATATTAGCTGAAATGATCTCATCTGCAAGATGAAGGTGACCAATTAACTGTTTTTATGTCTCCACAGAAGAATGGTTCTCTCAAAAGTAATCTGACTGGTTATTCTTCAATCCTTAAGACTAAAATAAAGACAGTGTGAATCATCATCATCACCATCTTCCCACTCCTCACCTAATCATGTGGTTAGGCACCAAAGACCTGGACCTCACGTGAAAACTGACATTATGCAATAATGGAGGCGTGCTAGAGGGGTCACAGGGGAGAGATGAGCCCTGATGAAACATTCAACTCTCCTCTAGTTCTTTGGGGTTTCCCTCACTCTACTATCATGACTTCAACTCTACTTCATAAACCCTATTAGACCAGACTGCGCACACTGCTACAGACAAGAGCCAGAAACACAAGGAGTCCGGGATAGACAAGCCAACAATGAGGGCAGAGAGGCCAGGAGGACTAGGAGAGGGTATGGGGAGAAAGCTGGAGCCCATCACAAGGACCGACCTATAGCTCCCTCTCAGGGGGATGAACACTGGAAAGGTGGGTGGGGAGTGATGGAGGACGATGTAAGATATGAAAATCACGATCTGTAATCTATCAAGGGTTCGTGAGGGAGGGTGGGGGGCAGTGAAGAGATGGGGAGCTGTTATCAGGGACTCAAGTGGGAAGAGAAGGCTTTAAAAGTGATGATGCCAGCGAATGTGCAAATGGGCTTGACACACTAGATGAATGTATGGATTGTGCTAAGAGATGTAAGAACTCCCAATAAAAGTATTTAATAGGCTGAGCCCCGGTGGCGTAGTGGTTGTGCGCGCGACTGTGGCCCACTGGAATGGAGGTTCAATTCCAGCTCCACGGAGCAAAGGCTGGGCCTCCTACTCCCACCACCTGAGGGCAGTGATGCCCCAAAACAAAACAAAGTATTTAATAAAAAAAATAGAGTGTTTCGTTTGTTTTCGAACCATCCATTTGCCCAATATTCTTTATTTAGGAAATATATTCATAGAGCCAACAGCTGAGATTCACTCATCACTGTGATCTGTTCAGGTATTGGTTATTCTTGTCTTGGGAGGGGGCAACGCTGTATGTAAAGCTGACCTGTGGGTCTGGAGGGCCAGGGCTTGACCACGTCAGCTTCCTCCTGTGAGGGATGATCCCAGCTTCCCTCGAGGAGCCACCTCCACTCCCACCCTGAAGACCCGGGCTCATGATGCCACCAAGGCAGAGGTCCATCCGCACCAACTGGTCTCACTTTGGAGTGTTTTTACACTCGCATATCTTGTTTCCAAACATTTTCTCCAATGCCTCTTTCTATCCTCCCATCCAATTCGACAGCGATTTTGAGCTGCAGGGTCTCTGGCCTCTGGGGACCCAGAACAGGTGCCTGCCAGCTTAATGCCGTCTTTGCATCTGCCTGAAGCTGTGGGCTAGCCTTGCAGCACACCCTGCATGGTGCCAGCAAGAGGGAGTGGAGAGCAGAAGAGCACAGCTTCCTGGAGGGCACGAAGAACCTCCATGAACCACAGAAAAGCCACTGCTTCTCTAATACACAAAATAGATGGTTCTGCAGGCTGCCGCCACCCCACTAATTTCAAAGGTGTGAATTATCATATAAAGACATCATCCCTAAGTAAAGAAATCTATTTCAAATGTTTAAAAGTATAAAATAAGCAACTCAGAGAGTATTTGTGAAGAATGGTTCCTGAGAGATGTTGATGAAGGTAAGCAACCTGTCTCTAATCTGTTCCAGGTACTGTTCTTCTTCTGTAAGCAACGAAGAATTTGCTAAGCCCCAAGATCAGAGATTTTTTTTTACATTAGCATTTCAAATCAAGTATAGCATTCCACAACCAGACTCAAGTTATTTATGGTTCAGTACAGAAGTTAAAATTCTGATTTCTAATCATACTTATCTCCAATTAAATTAATGTAAAATCTTAATGATACCACATACTCCATTATATAAATAGTCTCATCTTCTGGAACTAGGCATGTTTTCACTATGTAAGGCCACAATCAGGTGCTAATTTCATGTTGAATTCAAATACTCTTAAGTTTATTGCCAGCTACAGAAATACTTAATAAAAGCAATATTGTTCAGTTAACTTAAACTGTCTCCTCCCTGTCATCTCCCTTCCTGCCCCCTGGGGTTAAAGCTTTAGATATACCACTTCAAGGTATAGTTATTTCCTACAAACACAACTTTAAAATGAAGCTTCTTTTCAATTACAGCTTAAGCATCTAGTTTGCAGAAGGTTGTGGATGATAGTGAAAGTCCAAAGTCCACTGAGATTTTTTTCCCTTCTGATTTTGATGTATATGTTATGATTTCTAGATAGTACCTGGAAGATAAGAATTGTGGAGTAAGTGGTTCATCTACATTAGGTCCAAAAGTTTAAGATGGAGAATTGTTCCATATAACTGAGCTCTTTGGTGTTTTCATTCCTCTTGGGCTGTTAGAACAGAAATCCCCCAAATGGTCTCAAGTAACAGAAATGGATTCTGTTTGGGAAGTTCTGAGTTTGGCTCAACAGTAAGGTTCTGTCAGAGTCTTGGTTCTAGAATGTTCTTGGTTCAGGCGCACCAGTCCAAAGGATGCCCTTCACCCTTTTCCCCTGGTCTAATACAACCCCTTACGTATTTCAAAAGTGTAACTCATAATACCAAGTACGCATTAATCCTATGGGTGCTATCTGCTTCAATAACATAGCAACCTCTAATCCTGCTGCATTGACCTCAAAGAGGCGAGGATTTACAACACACAGGGTGATTATATTAGATCACAAAACAGATGATAGGACATAATACTGGGAGGCACACAGACTGACTCAGGTAGCACTGTTGGGTAGCCTCTGAGCTACTAACCTCAACCCACTAAGTCAGTGGTTCTCAACCTTCCTAATGCTGCAACATTTAACAGCCCCTCATATTGTGAGGACCCCGACCTTCATATTATTTTTGCTGCTACTTCCTAGCTAATTTTGCTACTGTTATGAATCGTAATGTGTTTTCTGATGGTTTAAGGTGACCCCTATGAAAGGGTCGTTCAACCCCTAAAGAGGTCACAACCCGCAGTTGAGAACCACTGCACTAAGTGCTCCAATTAAGGAATGGTCTGTCCCCATAGAGATATACAGTCCTGATAAGCCTATACAGGGCCATTATGAATCAGAATTGATTTGATGGTAGTGGGTTTTCCTGGGAATCATGGGCTAGCCATGTTGACACATTTTGGGGGCCACTACAAGCAGTGGTAAAACATTTTTACTTGCCACATTTCAAACACTTGTAATATGAACTAATTTAATAAATAATAGGTCTTACTTAGCTTTCAGATTTGGCACAATGTCTAACATTTCCCACCCCCTGCATTTTTACGAAGCACTACTTTCATCATCACAGTATATGGAGAATTAACGATACTGTACACCACTTAATATTTGAAATGCCAGGAATTTCCATGTCTTGTCTGTGAATTGTTTTAGAATACAAATGATTCCTAAGAAGTGATGAGGCACCATTCCTTATTTCAGAAAATGGGTGTAATCAGGACTAAGACAGCAGCAGCCTGGCACCTGATGGCTGGTAATAAGAAAGTTGGATTCTCATACCCCAACGGTGACCAGAAGGGTCCCCAGCACGCCCTCACCTGCTCCCCCCCTCCCACTCCCCATCCCAACACAGACACAGCCTCTGCTCTGCCTGAAGCTGAAGCCCTGCCATTGTGGGTCATGCTGGGTGTAACCACTCACTCCTCCATCTGGAGAGGAGAGAACTTCCCTCATCATACCAGTAAAACTGGGGTCCCAGCTCCTTCCAAACGGGCAAGAACTTCTTCCATCAGCAGGGGCCCTGCCTCAGCTGCTCTCTGGGCCTGAAAGAAGACTTTCTGGGGATAAGCACGCTGATGTCAGTCACTATCTGAACTGATTAAAAACTACTTTCAGACCCCCCCCCAAAAAAATATTGAGGTCAGCATGAATTCTACACAGGACCGGGCCCCTCTCTCCCTGTACCTAGCTTTTTGGATGGCCTATCGTGCCAACCTATACAAGATACTCTACTTCCATGGTTTGACCACTTTTTGTCTATGCTTTCTCCTTCTTTTTCATTTTCTTTCCAATCTGTTTCTTTTCTTTTATTAGTTGGGATTCAGTACATATAACATACAATCATGTCAAGTAGAAATGTACAATTGCTACCAGTTTTCAACCATTCTTTTTCTATATGGACGCCTGGGCATCATCTCCCTTCTAACCCCCACCCGATGGTAGCCCCCAGCCCCCTCCCCCCTTTTTCTACTTACTGCCCCTACAGGTTAATTAATTCTAGGTTTCATATACTGAAAATGGAAAAGCATAAAACATTGCTTCAAGAGTGTGACCTCCATTGACATAACAACTGTGAGACACACACTACTATAAACGATCACAAACCAAACCAAACAACACAAACACAAAATACAAAAAATTTTGGAAAACAGATCAGGTCCAGGCCGCATCATAGGGGGAATCTACTGACAGTTAACACAGTTCAAGTCAGATTTATGCCTTTGATCTTCTGTACTCCTCTCTCCTAAACACTCTGTTTAGTGAGCTCCTTTGTCCCACCCCTCAACATCAGATTGGGGGGAGGGGGTGTGCGGTTCTCGGAAGGCTTATCTCCTATGCAGTTCCACAAATGAATCTTGGACTTCCGCTATCACCCATCGCCTTCTGCACAATGGACTCTCACAAGTTAGGCTCTGATACTGATATAGTCGCAGTTTCCTCACTTTCTTTTCCTGCTTTCTTTTCCACCCCCTCCCCGTCCCTTCCCGTATTTGCTTATTGTCTTTCTTCTTTACTCTGTTCTTACCATCACCTACCACCCACCCCTAGTTTGGCCTCTTTTCTTTCTTTTTCTTTTCTTACAGCTGTTTGTTTACTTTCCTCCATTTATTCTATTCTCTCTTGCTGCCGTTTTTCCTTTTCCTGTCTCACCTGACAAAAGACAGCAACCATGCCTACAGGCACCAGCCACACTTGTCCCTTCTGTAGCCCCACCTGCTGGGGGAGAGCACCACACATGCCTCAGCACCTGCTCATTGTAGACGCCACTCAGCACCAGGCAAGTCTATTCTCAGCTGTGCTACAGGAACTGCAAGTGGAGAACACATTCATGCTCTCCCGCACAACCACCAGGAGAAAGGTGTTAGGTGCTCAGAACACACCAACAGAGAATCACCGATTAATACAGACGCAAGGAACCACAATGTCAAAGAGACACAAAAAGGCTCCGGATCACATTAAGAAACAAGATAGCTCGGCTCAGCAACACACAACCAGAAGATCTACCTCAGGAATAAATGGTGTTGGAACTGCCTAATAAGAAACCAAAGGGGGCTGAGCCCCGGTGGCGTAGTGGGTTGTGCGCGGGACTGTGGCCCACTGGGATGGAGGTTCAGTTCCAGCTCCACAGGGGCAAAGGAAGGGCCTCCTACTCCCACCACCAGGGCAGTGATGCCCTAAAAATAAAAAAATTAAAAAAAAAGAAACCAAAAGAATTATACTTATGAACTTTTAAAGGGTCGAGAGGAAGCTGAAGAATAAATCAAATAGAGAAAAGAAATTAAGAATCATGAAAGAAAATGCTATAATTGACAGAGTAAGTGAACAATGAGAAAAACACAAAAACAGCAAATAGAAATTCAGAAGACTCTGATGACAACATATGTACAATGTTTGACAATGTGGATATATGTATGGGTTGTGATAAGAGCTGTAAGAGCTCCCAATAAAATAAAATATTTTTTAAAAGAAAGACAGAAGATTAATATGAAAATTTCAGAAGCAGCTAATACCTAGAAAAGGCAAAGGAGAAGAACTGAACCAATGGAAAGCGACACTAGTGAGTTTAAAGATAAACATCTCAGTATTAATCTGCTAGAAGATCAGAAAAAAAGCAAAGAAAGTTTAAAAATCACTTGGCACACATCAAGAGGAATAATCTCCATGAAGATATACCAGGCTAGGAAGGCATTTCGGAACAAAAGGGATCCCGTTCCCAAAAAGCACAGTGGCAATTGTCTAGGAGTTACTGGACAAAAACTTTCCTAACATCATGCAAGCTGAAATAATACACATTCAAGAACCTGAATGAACCTCAAACAGCATAACTTCTCCCACCCCCACCCCCACCAGGACAAACCATAATCACACTTTGCAATACCAGTGACAAGGAAAGAATTTCTGGAAGTAGCTCCGGGAAGCCAGAGCATCTACAGAGCAGCAGCAGTTGACTGAGCTCTAATTTCTCAGCAGAAATCAGGCAGGTGAACGCCTGAATTTAAAAATGTCCACAAAGGAGCATATACTCAGCAAAATCATCTTTCAAATAGAACAGCAAAATTATGGCATTTCCACATAAACAGAAATGAAAAGAAGGCAAAAACCAGATCAACTTTACAAGAAATACTAGAGACAGAGACCCAACAATGGCAGACAACACGGCCCAGAAGTCACCCAGGTACAGAAGTATGTATCCAAAGTGAAGCGATTTAAAACAAAACCAAAGTCGCCACCATTGCGCCTGTTCTGATTCATAGCGGCCCCACAGAGCAGAGAACTGCTCCTATGGATTTCCAAAAACGTAGCTCTTTATGGGACTAGAAATTCTTCTTTCTCCCAAGGAACACCTCGTGGTTTTGAACTGCTGACCTTGTAGTTAGCAAAATAGGGAACTAGAGAAATCAATCTGTAATGAATGCCATCACAAAGCAAAACTGATGGAGGCAGAAGAAGGCTGAGAGGAGTGACAGAGTTCATGGCAACAGAGGTAAAAGGTTACGCACACTCCTGTAATAACGGCAATCTATGTACAGATGCAAAGTCAGATTCGGCAGTTAAACGATCTGGGAAGGAGAGTGGAAGCACACCCACAAATATGCACAGGTTTGACAAAGGATATCTGTTCGTGGGTATTTGCCTTTGCTGTAATTCTATCCATGAAGAGTGGTGGGATAAGGGGCAACATTTTGAAAACTTCTTGCGACACAATCAAATACCCTCAGGAAAAGAGTGTTAGGCCTGAGGGCTTAGGATCAGAGTCTCTGCGAACACCAAGGGCAATTGCCTGCACAGTTCACAAAGTCTGTTTTCCTTGACAAGCTGTGACTGGGGCCTTAAAAGCCCACAAGCAGCCATCCAAGGTGCTCCAGAGCTGTCTCTCCCAGGACAGAAGAGTGGTAAAACTCAAAGGCACAGGAAAACAACTCGTCCAGTGGACCACCTGAATATATGAGAAGCTACTGGAGAAAGAAAAACGTGGAACAAAACTCCACCTAATGAAAGACCCTACGCTTGCTGGTTCCATACAGAGTGGTTGGAATCCTCACAATGGGGCTCTTAATCACCCTTCGGGCCTGGAACCAACCTCATCCTTGGGGCTCAATTTTCAGCTAAACAGAAGACAGGTCTAGAAGGTGGGCAAGAACACGGTTAAAGCAGGCACACCTTGGAATAATTGAGCGCATGGGATGGAGGGTTAGGAAAGTAGGAATGTAAACAGGAAACACAGGAAGGTGGTAGGATGGGTGAGACTACACTGAGAGGACTTCAATGAATGAGATTAAACTGTCTATGAATCACTGATTTAAAACCTATATGATCTGCTCTGTAAACTATCATCCAATTCACAAAAAAGCTTTAAAAATTTGTAAAACCAGATGTATACAAGACTAAGGAGGGGGTGTATTTATTTTTCTATTTATTTAACAAAAATATCAAAACGTGAAGCTTTCTTTTCTTCAGAACCTCCACCTGGGTCTCAATCCGTTTGAAGGCAGTGGCACTGTACAGCAAATGTTGGACTGCTACCCAAGGAATAAGCCCTGCAAAACCAGCAGTAGCTCCAAAGTGGAAACAGGAGGCGGAACTTGTTCTGGTAAAGATTTACAGTGGCACTTCTCAAGCTGTGGGTCGCGATCCCTTTGGGGGTCAAACGACTCTTTCACAGGGGTCACCAAATTCATAACTAGTAAAAATTACCGTGATGAAGTAGCCGTGAAAATAATTTTATGGTTGTGGGGGTCACCACTACATCAGGAACTGTATTCAAAGGTCATGGCATTAGGAAGGTTGAGAACCACTGATTTACAGGCTCGGAAAACCTATAAAAGTTGCTTTGGAATTGATCTGATAGTAGTGGGCTTTTAAAGACCCTCCCCTCAAAGGGGACCAAGTGGCATAAGAGGCTGAGTGTTAGGCTGCTAACTGCAAGGTTCTTGATTCAAACCCAACAGATGCTCTTTGGGAGAAAGATGAGGCTGCCTACTCTCATGGAAATTGAATTTTAGAAACCAAAGAAGCAGTGCTACTCTCTGCTACAGAGTTCACATGTGTCTGACTCAATGCGATGGCAGTGGGTGGGTTTTAGGGTTGTAGCCCTTCCACAAAGAAGCCATGCTCTTCCATGCACACATCAAGAAGGCAATCTGGGCATCCTCAAGAGACCCAAATCATGTTCCTTCTCAAGGTCCTTAGAATTTGGGGGAAATTAAATCGGGATGGCTAAAGTCAGGGATGTAGAGTGGGTGGGGTACGGTTTCCCAATACTCATAGGACAGTTCTTGCTGCCCTAAAGGAATGAGTTGCACTGTCACCATGGGGGTGGAGATGGGGTGGGGCCTATGATTGTCCTGTGTCTTTTGAGGCACTCAAACAAGATCCCTTGGGGATCCCCAAAAAACAGTTACCAAATCATCTGAGTTGCCCTTTACTCCTTAAATTCAATTGTTCTACCTTAGTGTATTACTGGACTCAGTTTAAAAACACTTTGATATCGGTCTTCCTCTATCTTTTTCATGGCGTCTCAGTAGGGTTTTGTACTAACATTGGAGTAGTCTAACAAAGTAAACTCTTCTGATCTGAAAAGACTTGTGAAAGATTAGAATGTATCCCCCTCCTTTAATAATGACAGAATTCACAATGAAAGCATCTGGGCTTCGGGTTTTCATTTCAGAAAGAATTAGACTACTGATATCTCCATTTGGCTCTTCAGCAAATCTTCAACATGATTTTTTTTTTTTTCCGGCATCACTGCTCTCTGGCGGTGGGAGTAGGAGGGCCAGCCCCACTGCTGGAATTGAACCTCCGTCCCAGTGGGCCGCAGTCCCGCGCACAACCACTACGCCACCGGGGCTCAGCCCCAACATGATTTTCTTTTATAGCTTCCTATTCCTTAAAAGCACATTCAAGTTTACCTTTCATTTCCTTATAATAGATAGAAAATATCTAAATTGTACTCTGGACGTGGTAATTCTAGTATCTGCAACTGTGTGAACTGTTTCTGGGGGTTCATGATGACCTACTTCCTGTGGGCTTAGTTGTATGTGACAATGGATACCAGTTATTGTGCTTAAGATTGCTTGTGAGTCTCCTTTGAGGCCTAGAATTGAAGGTGTCTTCTTTCAGAGAGGGTTTATGTTTTCTTCTGCTCAGTGTCTTCAGTCGTCACTGCTCAGGAATATTTAAAAAATTTGCAGCTCAAAGTTTCCTGGATTAGCAAATGCATGTAAACCAATACTGCAAATCCCTACACAGGCTAGTTAAACTTCTTAAGGACAAATTTCCTGGAAGCCCTGTCCCACTCCCTAGTCTCCATGCGTCAGATTCAACTTCATGGCAGTAGGTGTGCAGTGTCTGTGTGTTCTAATAAGCTAAAACAACCTTCTCCATAGTTCTTTTTTGTTTATTTGTTTGGGGGGAGGTGGGTCGGGTGGCGCAAGGATGGAAAAAGGAGGCTTGGAGTGAAACTATAGTCCTGTGGAGTCTCACTTTAACTTGTGGGAAAGAGTTCATTGAGAGTCACCATATTTCTAAGAATAGAGGTCTTCACACATTGAGCCCTGGTAGTATAGTGAGTTATAAACCGAATTGCTAACTGCAAGGTCGGCAGTTCAAACTCACCAGTCACTCCTTGGGAGAAAGAGGAGGCTATCTGCTCCCATAGATGTACAGCCTCTGAAACCCAAAACTTCTACCCCAAAGGGTGGCTATGAGTTGGAATGCCAGTCTGCTGCCTGCGCATGCGTCCTCTCACACTCTAAGGCCACTCAGGTCTAAAGTACTGATACCCAGGCCCAGAAGGTCTGTGGGGAGCGTTCCCATTACCTCTGGGTTTCCGCTTGCCCCAGAATCTCCTCCAGCCTTGGCACAGTCACTTGTCTGCTTTTCATTTTAAGGTAAGTTTTCTCAATGTTTACAGAGAATTGGTTGTTTTCAGCACAAGAGTTTTTCTGGCACAAAACTTAAACTGATTCTTCCAGGTTCAGTCATAGCTAAGAAAGGGAAACTGGTATAGACACAATTTTTAAAATGGCAGGTGAACTGGAGTAACTGGAATGGGAAAAATTATGGGTGAAAGCCCTGTTAGAAACCGCATCTCCCACTTAGAAAACAAGGCTAGCACCCTCACTGCACAGCAACCAAATGTCCTGTTCACTGGATTCTGAGCCAAATTGGACACTGAGCCGACTGTGCTGCTCCCCACAGTCCATCGACATCCAGCCTCACCCACCAGGTTCCTGACAAGCCCCACCAAGTCTTTCCCAGGTCTCCAGTCCAGGTCTTTGCCCTATAACTCCCCCCATTCCAGTAACCAATCTGGAGCACCCAAATGTTTCAAATTCAGGTCTATTCTGTCTTCATTTGGTTGGCCACAACCTGAACTGATTCAACTCTAGTCTGAAAATCCTAGTCGGTCAATACCAGAAAATGTTAGCCCTCAGTTATCTATCTCCCAAGATCCAGCTTCATGAGTTAGTTCCTCAAATATCCCCAGTTAGAGCATCTAATCTGTACCAAACACAGCACAAAACAATAGCCCTATTTCCTGAACCAGGTAGTGTGGTGGATGATGGATGGGAGGAAAGGGACACCACTATATGATGGCACTGTCCAAATTGATCCTGAGTATTCCTGTTGAGCAAAATCTTAACAAGGTGGCTAGGATCAAATAAATGTGGGAAATATTATGCAAGAGCAAATTTGGCAAATACTATGCAAAGAAATACTATTCTTTCTCAGAAAATCACAATGCAAATTAATCTGTTACACTGCCAATCTCACCAGGATAGGCCCCAAATCATGTCACTTATGCTCAACCCCAAGCCAGTAAACAGAAACCTATTAGCATTTTCTGTTAATGACTGACCTTTCCAGAATCCAAAACCTAAGTCAACCAACCTGCCCTTCCATCACAGCTGTGGGGTGACTTGGCTATCCAAGTTCCCAATAGGCTAACTGAAGAAGCAACCTAGAACCAACCAATCGCTCTGGCCGTTAGCCACGCCCTTGCTCTCCCACCACCTTTGCTGCTATAGCTTGGTCACCTGCCCTTCAGAGCCCTTGCCCGACTTCCAGGCCGGATGACCCCCACTAATGAATTGCAAATGAAGTCTGAGTGTGTGCACGACTTTAATCTGCTGGAAGTCTATTTTTAGTAACACCAAGCATGCATAAAAATCTTATATGAACGTATTTGATCATTAATTGTTGTTTGTAAAATACCTCTTAGAGCTGAGCCGCAGTGGCGTAGTGATTGAGTGCAGGACTGCAGCCCACAGGGTTGGCAGTTCAAATCCAGCAGCAGCCCTCTCTAGGAGCAAGGCTGGGCCTCCCATTGCCACCAGAGGGCAGTGATGCCCCCCCCAAAAGAGTTTAAAAAGACCTCTTAATAGTTCACAAACAAAACAAAACAACCAGTGTCACTGAGTTGATTCTACTCATGGTGACCCTACACAGGATTCCAAGCCTGTAACTCTTTACAGAAGCAGATTCACTTATCTTTTTCCACAGAGGGGATGGTGGTGACTCAAGGGCCATGTGTGGGCAATTGAATATCCCTTACGGAAGGGTCATGGGAGGAGACGGATCAGTCAGGGTGCAGTAAAAATTAAATACACAACTTTCCTTTAGTTCTTAAAGGCTTCCTCTCCCCACCCCCAAATCATGGCCCCAAGTCTACCCTTATAAATCCAGCTAGACTGGAAGAGGTACACTGGTACAGACAGGAACTGTTAGCACAAGGAACACAGGACAGATGAACCCCTCAGGACCAGTAACCAGAGTGGAGACACTGGAAGGGTGGAGGGAGGGTGAGGTAGAGGGAGGGGGGAGGGAGTCCATTATAAGGGTATACATATAACCTCCTATCTGGAGGATAGACAGATGAGGAAGGGGCGAGGGGAAGTGTCGGGCAGTGTAAGATTTGAGAAAATAATAATTTATAAAATATCAAAGCTTGGTGGGGGAGGGGTGCGGGGTGGGAGGGAAAAGAATGAGAAGCTGATGCCAAGGGCTCAGGTGGAAAAGCAAACGGTTTGAGAATGGTGAGGGCAGTATGGGTTGTGATAAGCGATGTAGGAGCCCCCAGTAAAATGATCTAATAACTTAAAAACATTATTTGAGCCTGAGTTTTCAGTTTCTAAAATGGAAACAAGAGTAGCTCTGGAGATTACTTTGAGCATGGGTTCATTAAAAAAAAAAAAAGTCCATCAAAAACACTGGTTCCCAATGGCATCTGGTGTGCCAGTTCAAGTCAAGACAGAGAGGTCGGCTCAGAAGGTTATGGTGGCTTATTTTTTTAATATTCCCAAAGGGCCATCTTGAGAGACTTCTCTGAGGATACAAGATTACTATGGGGACTTATTAAGATATTGTAAGAAAATTAGAAACGACATTGGTGAAACATTACATTGGCCAGCAAAGTGTGTCAGGGATTTTCTTCCCGAGCACAATAATGTACTTGTTCATTCTCCTCGGATAGCAAAGGAGGCTTTTTGTCGTGGGAGTATTTTGTTGGGAGATCTTATCCCATTCCTCTTCCAGCCACGATCTTGCTCCTTCGTGTGTCTTTTGTTCCTGAAATTCAAAGAACTGGAAAAGGCACACACGATATGAATTCCTACAGTGTACCCAACTATCCCTTGGTGTGAGTGGAAGCACAGGATACTTTGAAGAAGGGTTAGAGATAGACACATGCTCTTCAGAAGTATACAGACCGAGATGGAGGCTATGTCCACAAATAATAGCTTCACATTTTGTTTAATAACGGTTTCTTGATTTTGAAGCACTATCCTGCTGCTTCTGTCATTGAGTCAATTCCATTATTTACAGATAGGCTTATACAAAAAGAACAGTATACCACGAGCAAGTTATGGTCTAGGTACATAAGCCTGCATTAACATGAAGGAAATCAATGTAAAGTTAACCACATGGATTGTTTAGAAAAAAAGTGATAAATCTCAGATGAAAAAAGGCACTTAATAAAACTCAATAGCCATTCATGATAAATTTTTTTAAGCAAATTAGAATGGGAAATTAAATTTCTTAACCTTAGGATAAAGAATATCTATAAACAAAGAAAACTCATCAAATAATATTCTTTGGGAATAAGCCAGGAGTGGCCATGACCATCTCCCCTACTGCACAGTGCGAAAGAGGGTCTAGTTAACAGAGCAGGGGGAAATAAGTAGCCAGAGGAATGAGTGGGCTTTATACTGTACATCGTAAAGGAAGGAAGAAAACGCACTGTTCTTAGGTGACATTATTGCTTATTTAGAAAATCCAAATAAATTATGAGAATTAAAAACTTGGAAAGACAGCTATGTTAAGCTATGTTAACAGCTTGTTAATCCTACACAGAAACGAAGAGGCATTCTATCCGAGCTGGAGGGCACAGCCTAAAGTCAGGAAAAGCGTGCATGGGGATTGTATCCTTTCACCACGCTTACTCCACCTGTGTGCGAGGCAAAGAATCCAAGAAGCTATGCTCCAGGGAGAGGAAATCTAGGGGCTGGTGGAGGCCTGGTCAACCAGATTTTGTAATAACCTGCAATGTGCAGGTGAATAAATATGCTTCGTGAAAGACAAGTGGACTTCAAGCCTTTACTAACAAAGATCAATGACCACAGCCTTCAGTATAGACTACACTTCAACATAAAGAAAACAAAAATCCTCCTAAGACCAATAAGCAGCATCACGACAGTGGAAGAAAGACTGACGTCGTTACGAATTTCCCGTTAGTTGGTGCCACAATCAATCCCAGGAAGCAGCAGTCAAGAAATCAAATGACAGATGGCAGCGGCCAAAAGTGCTGCACAAAGCCTCTTTAAAAGGTCGCCCCGTCTTGCCCAGCTAAAGAGGCTAAGAGGCATGAGGGGAAGGAGAGAGGGTCTTTCCTTCAAAGCCGTGCTCTATGGTTTGGAAACGGTGGTCCTGCTTGGGAGACTAGCCAGGGTGAGTAGGCCAAGTGACTGGTGGGGGAGAGGGCGGTAGCAGAGAAAGCACCAGGGCCTGGGCTGGGAAGGAGTGTCCAGGAAGGGGGATGGAGGAGTTTGCTTGTTAAAAAGCAAAGATGTCAGAGGTTCACCTCAGACCCAAAGCGGGTGTTTACAAATGCCTCCTGTGCCTGGGAAAGCTGGGCGACGAGGACGGAAGACAGAGGCAGGGCCGAGGCATGGAGCGTATGTATTGGTGAAGAACGCGGAGTACCAGGGGCTGCTGTAGAAGAAGTGTAAACAGAATGCTCCTCAGAAGCAAAGGTAGGTGAGTGCTCGCAGGGGACAGTTCCTGCAGGGGCAGGCCATCCAGCTTGAGACAGTGGAGTGTCAGAGACAAGGGGGACACCCTCACAGAGATTGGCCCTGGCCGGCAGCTGCCAACAATGGGTTCAAACACAGGAGGGGTTGTGAGGACAGATGGGGAGGGAAGAGCAGCTGTTTCACTCTGCTGTCGATGGGTCACGACGCTGAGTCAGAACCGACTTCATGCACCCGGCAGCGACGACATGAAGCATGGTACATTTCATCATAAATGGAAAGGAGCAAAAGAGGACCATACGTGTGAGAGAGAACACAAAGAGCAAAAAGCAATCGTTCTTGGCATAGTGTTATTAACAGATACTTCAGGCCCAACCCTGCTACTGCGGCATGCAACATTTCACCCTCATACTAGAGCGGAGTTTCCAAAGTGGGTTGGGGCGGAGGGGGGAGAGGTGGTAAGGGGTGGCGCTGGTACAATTCAGGGGGTGGCTGCAAAAGCAGATACCTGCACTTTGGCCTGGATTATAGATTAGGAGCCCAAGCGACATAGTGGTTGTGTGTTAGGCTGCTAACCCTAAGATGGGCAGTTTGAAACCCCCAGGGGCTCTGCAGGATAGGGACAATGCTTCCTACTCCCCGAGGGGGACAGCCTCAGAAACTCACAGGGCCAGTCTACCCTTTCCTCTAAGGTCACTCTAAATTGGCATTGACTTGAGTGGAGTGCATTTGATTTGGTATGGACTTATTACAAAAGTTTCTAATCGCCAGGGATTTTGAATATTTTTATTTTTCCTGAAAAGGGGGGTAGCCAAACAAATTTGGGAACCAATGTACTACACTATTATTTACTTTCACCAATTATTTCCCCTTACTTGTTCACTGAAAGACCTTACACTTCAAAACAACGTTGTGATCCAGTTCTAATAGAAATATTTCTTTATCAGGTTTTTTCTGCTTCAGTCCATTTGATTCGATCTGCTCTTGTAAAGATTTACAACCTGAAACACACAGGGCAGGTCTACTCTGTCCAGCGGGGTCACTGTGCGTTGGAACTGACTCACGAGCCGTGAGCTCTGTGTTCTCTTTTGTTTTTAATCTACAAAAACCATTTCAAGAAAGCAAGACACAAATATTTGGCACAGCAAATCCACCTGAAAGTTCTACCGAAGAAAACATGAAACAATTACATGGGGGCAGATTAAGTGTTGTAAAGTGACACTGCCTCTTAAATACTTAAATTCAGTAACTCACAATTCAGGATTTAATAAAAATTTTATTTTTTAAGAATGTAAATTTTCAAAAAAAAAAGAATGTAAATTTTCTTGATGTGACACTGTTCTGTCACAATTATTGCAAGACAATGTTAACCATGTCATTTATTGAGTCATTGAAATTTTTGACCCCCTCCTGCATCTAACTAGTGAAGTCAGACCATCTGAATTCCCAGCTTGTTATTTAAAGTGTATGTGAAAATTTCAGCTCCCTCACTGTGATTTATGAATTTCATCTCTTTAGCTACTCTTTTTCCTTGGAGGACAAAGAACTCCATTTAGCCATCTGTCTTGGGTTTCTGCAAATAGCCTCTGGGATTCCCCCCAATCCAAGTCATCTCATTTTTCTAAAACAGCCGGGCAACACACATGTACAAACGAAGCAGTAGCCCCAGGACCGCACTTGGCAAGAGACTTCAGGGAAAAAGGGAGAGGGAGGTCAGATGAGAAAGTTGTGCAAATGCAACCAGCCAGTGACAGACAGCTTTAAAGCTCCAGTCATGCCTAAGCAACGAGGTCCCGGTAACTATTAGAGAGACTCCCAGCCCTCACAGCGACCTGGAAACTCCTGGCTGATATTGGAACATCTGACCCGTTTCTGGAGCTTGAAGCTAGCTCCCTGCTGAAAATCCCTCCAAGGCCTCACGTGTGGGTTTCCTCGTGCATACTCCTTTCCGGTTGTATTAAAGAGTTACACCGAGTCTACCTCTCCCCTTGAGTTCTGTGGATCATTCTAGCAAACAACCGAACCAAACCAACCCGACCAGGGGCAGAGAAGGCCAGAGGGGTCAGGTCCAGGTCTGCCCTTTGGGACGGTTGCAAGAAGCTCAGAGCCCTAACTGGTGAGGGCAAAACAAGTCGAGGGCAGAAAACACTGTGTAGGCAGTTCTGAGTGTTAAGAGCCAGCCAGAAATATTAGAAAACTCAGAATTATCTTGAAGATGTGAGTGCAATGCTATAGAAAGGGTAAGAATCCCTTCTGTCTTTCATGCAATCTCTTTAGCAAACTATCTGCCATGCACCACATTTTGGTTTAATGCTTATTCAGTAATAAAAACTTTTCTTGTCTACTTTTTGTGGCAAGCTTTAGTGTTGGGAGTCTATTTCATCTTTAATAACTCTTCCCCCAACAGTGATTAAGGTCGGAGAGAATATTCCAATTCTAAAGCGCTTGGAAGGCTAAGGTCTGCAGCCAGAGCTCCATTTTTAAGTCCTGACATAAGTTCCATCATCATTTGAGTTCTTTACTCCCCCAGTGCTCTCGAGGCACTAAACCAGCTACTTGGCTGCCCTGAGTCTGGGGCAAGCCCAGGGACAGGCACTTTGCCCTCAGGCTTACTTACACCAAGAACTAGGAGGCATGCCTCAGTATGTGCTTAATGCTTTCCCCAAATAGCTGCCTGGTATCACTAATTTAGGTGAAAGTTGGGGTCCCGATGACGACGACTCAGGACCACATAACCATAAGCCACATTCCTACCACCCTGTAGAAATACCACCAGAATCAATCCATCACCTTGTCTTCAACCTGCCATTATGTATACATCCCAGGCATGGACTTGCTCCACTTCCCTGTCCCCTACTACTCCCCCACTACCCCCACCCCCATAGTCCTGCCAACAACAGTGATGAACTGCCTGGCCATCATCATCTTCTGACTATTTCCTTTGTTCTCTGGTCTGTAAAATGGCAACGGTGGCTGGAGTCTGCAGCCTCCATCTTCCTCATGCTACTGGGTTCTCTGATCGAGAGGAGGATGTTTGCTTTGTCTTTGTATGGCTTACAGCTCAATAACAGCATTTCTATAAAACATGTTTGAATCTGGGGTCTTTTTCCCCTCGCACAGGTCAAAGATGGAGAAATGAGAAAGTTGGGATGTGAATTACTTCACATTTTGTAGATCAGTTTTATGACAATCATTATTAACATGAAGGTAATGATAAAAACAATTGGTTTTTAAGGTCACTTACACAGTGAAGATATGTAGGACCTTTGTTATCTTTATAGTAGTAAACAGGGCCCCTCCCCTGCTCCCTGTCCACCCCACACCCAACCATAGAACCAATTCTTTTATGTTCAAGAGCTGGATGTACATGGAAAACATATTTCTAATCTATACATTCCCCCCACACACACACACACACTAATTGCATGGAATTCCATTTCAATTTTATTATTTTCCGCTGCACCCAAAATTCACTGTATAAAATTAACACAATACTCTTCCCCAAACTGGGATGTTAATACCACCTGTCTACTGAATTTCCTAGATTAAAAAAAAAAAATTACCTAAAGGATATTACCTTCCTTCTACCTATCATCACTACATTTAATATTAATTCTACAGTTTTTCTTCATGATATCTCTCAAATATTTCCTTTTTCTCTATTTTGACTACCAGTAACCTTGTTCAGATTTCTATTCCTACTTTTCTAGATTTCCTTCATGCCTCAGGTCTCCTCTCTTGTCTCTTCAGTATCGCGTTGCTGGACCCTTGTTCTCCAGCATCATTTGCCTTTCCTTCAGGACCATCCATCCTGCGGACTCCATCTCGGAGCCCTGGGGTGCGCTGGACTGACTGCAGTCACCCCTTCCGGCTGCTCTGAGGGAGCCTGATGAGGCTTCCTACTCCCATAAAGATTCACAAGTCAGCATCTCCCAGGGGCAGCTCCACCTGCCCGATGGGGGCTCTGTGAGTCAGAAAGGACTCCAGGGTAGTGAGTGTGGCTATTGTGCTGTTCTTCGTCCCAACTGAGTGATACTCTCTGGGGAGCAGTGGAGTGCTAGCTGAAGGGCTGGTGGTTCTCAGAAGAAAGAGAAGGCTCTCTGTTTCCGTCATGATTTACTGCCTCAGAAACCGTATGTATGATCACTGTAAGTCCAAAGTAACCCCGTGATGACGGTTTCCATCCGAACGCAAGGAGCCCGGGCAGCACACTGACCTGCACAGGGCTGTCTGCGCTCAGAATGGGTGACTGCCCCTGCATCCCCGAGGAGTACTACTCTGTCCTGTAAGTTCGAGTCAACTCAGTGGCAGCAAGTTCATGCAAACTTGCTTAATTCACTCTGACGCACCTCGAGCACGTTCCCTACACCACTGAATCCTCTCTTTTTTAAGCATCTCTATCAAGTTCCAGTTTCTCCATATTAATTCCTCTGAAAGGTTTTACAGTTAAGCCCACAATTTAGTCTTTTTTTTCCTCTATCACGTATTTCAATTTTACCTCTACAAATAGGATATAGGCTCTAAGAGACGGCCTAAGAAATACTACGTCTCATAACCCACAGCACCTTGAGAGAAAGGCAGAATTTATATCCATCTAGTTTTCTTGTTTAAGTGAAAGATGAAAGTGTTCGGAGGCAAGGGGCAGATCCTGGTGTGGAGCTGCAGCTCTGGCTCAGGGCACTGAGCAAATCAGCAGCTGGGCGCCGGCGTGGGTCAGGGAAGCACGACTCACCACTCGGCCGAACTCACCAAGCAGCAACTTCAAGGGAAACGCTTCTATGGGATTCTGTTTAAACCACGGAGCGAGGAGAATACCAAGGCACATAACTATTTTGAAGACGATGGCGACCGTTTTAATAAGAAGATTTGACTGATCCATTGGACTCTAGGTGTCGACTGGGACAGAGGCGAAAGCTAGTTTTTTCTAGGCCTCAGGCACTGGCAGTCAAGTATCAACAGCGCCTGGCATCACTGACCTCACTCAGACGAAACAAAGGAAGTCAAGCAGCAAGAACAGAGTTAATTTCTCTTCTCGCACTCATCTTAACCCTTTCTCATCATTGCCACAGATATCTTGTAAAAGCAAACCCACCAAGCTTCCGCTCACATGAAGGGATCGTCGAAACGACTATTTAAAGTAATAGTTTCATTTTCATGTCCTTCAGGTCAAAAGAAATGGAAGTCACAGATTGTGTTTACCAAGGTCTTTCACTACATAAGCAACAGACTGTTAAAACAAAATCTAGTCTTTGCTTGTAAAAAGTCTCTTTTCCTAGAATTCAAACCTTTTATCTACTTTCCAAATTTGACTCCAGAGTAATATGTTACACAATATATTTATTTTAAAAGACATGGTTATGCTTCAAGAAAGTGCCTGGAAGGGGAAAGGTGGATTATTCCCTTAAATAAAGGCACTAGGGAAGCATGACATGACTCTTCCCTGGAGTTGTCTTACGTGTCCTTTCAGAAAGGTCTGTGAGTATAAGGTGGGTGATTGAGCACCACAGCACACGCACTGCTACTGACTAATTGCAACTCAATGACCCTACAAGAGTTGACGCCCTACAAGAGGATTTCCAAGGCTGTAAATCTTTACAGAAACAGACTGCCACGTCTTTTCCCTGTAGGATCGCTGGTGGATTTGAACTGAGAATGTTCTGGTTACCAGTTGAGCACCCAAACACAGCACCAGCAGGGCCCTGCTTGTTTGGGCCACCCAAACCCTTTGCCGATACAGTTGCTTTAGACTCCTGGTGACCCCGAGGGGCAGGGTAGAACTGTTGCTGAAGGTTCCCAAGCCAGCAAACTTTCCCAGGGTCTTACAGCCTCCTCCTCCCCCTCCTCCTGCAGAAGTGGTTGCTGCCTTTGAACCACCACTTGTGGGGAGGAGTTCTGGAGAATGCAAGCAGTTATGTTAGACTCTCAATAGAAACGCTGATCTTTTGACACCATCTAGAGGTGCCCTGGAAGAGAGGCCTGGCAATCTGCTTCTGAGGTCACAGCTGGAAATCCAGGGAGCACTAGGGCCACCATGAAATCAGAATCAATCTGATGGCAATTGGTTTTGCAATTTTTCTTGGTTAAGTTTTAAATCTCAATTCAGTAGGTCATTATTGGTCTAAGATTACTTATGGGTGTAACCCACTGGGAAAAACAGTATGAAGCTTCCTTGAAAGACTGATCATGAAAACACCATCTGAGCCTGCAATTCCTCAACCAGGTGTGTAGCCTAAAGAAATCAGAGTTGGGGGACGGAAGGAAAAAAATGAGGAGCTGATACCAAGGGTTCAAGTAGAAAGACAATGTTTTGAGAATGATGATGGCAACAAATGTACAAATTGTATGCTTTGCATACAGTGAATGGAGGTATGGATTGTGATCAGAGTTGCATGAGCCCCCAATAATATGATTTAAAAAAATCTTGACAGGAGTAGAAAGCCCCATCTTTTCCCAACTACAGGGATGTATAAACTCTGATGTGTGCACGCACATTTGGAAGTGTGCACACCTAGCTACAAGCGAGGTATAACCATCAACATTTTACCATGTATCTTTTTCATGAACCAGAAAAGCTAACTTTGCCTTTCCTTTCTACGGTAAAATAGATCAAACAAAACATTAAAAAAGAAAAGAAAAGAAATCAGAATTGGAAAATGAACAGGCACACGGTCATGGTCATTGCAGCATTAATCACACTGGCAAGAGTGAAAACAACCCAGGTGCTCATCCGTGAGGTGAACAGAAACAACTGTGGGGCAAACACACAGAGGAAACACGATCCACTGACAGAAATAACACAGTCCTTGGAACACTTCCCAGCGTGCAAGAACCTGGGGAAGATCATGTGGGGAGAAAGAAGTCAATTACAAAAGGATAAATATACGTCAATTATTATTTTAAAAAATCAAGGAAAAGTTTATATACAGAACAAAGTATTATTTGATTATTACCTGGGAGGAGAGGGGAGCAGAGTTAAAATCCCTACCAGATTACAGACAAGTATCTGGACGGAGCACGGCAATACACAGTAGGCAGTTGATGAAGACACTATCAGCAAGGCAAGGAAGACAAGGACAGGTGCAGAGAGCTACAAACAACACAGACAAGTACCACTACCCACACAACCCTGTGCAGTCAGTGGTAAAAGCACTAGCCCCATGTGGGTACACAGGCAGGAAAGCAAGACAAACAGGTAGGAGAAGAAGAAACGGACTATATTCACAACCATATATAAGTTTGGCAGATGATATTCATACACATGCATCAGTGTGTGCACAGATTAGAGCAAATGATGGGGGGAGAGTAAAGGTTTGTATGTAAACTTCTAGGCCACAACTAAACACCTTGAGAAAATGAGACTGCACCTGGGGGTTTGGGACCATAGACTCGGGAGAGGGCGGGGAGGATCAGGGTCAAAACTAGCATGACATAGTCCACAGAGACAATGTCCTACATCCTACTTTGGTGAGTGGTGGCTGGAGTCTTAGAGTATGCAAGTGGTCGTTGAAGGGGCAACCACTGGTCTCTTCCCCTGTGAGCAAACAGGAGTGAAGAAAATCAAAGACACATGGAAATAGCAAAACCCTAAGGACTAACCTCAACTTCCATGACCAAGAGTCCCAATAATTTGATGATGCCCAGTGACCAGTACTGACAACTCTGAAAGGGGTCACGCTAGAGTGCTGGGTAGAGTGTGTGAAAAATGTGGAACAAAATGCACAATCATAAAAAAGTCTAGGCTCCCTGGTTTGGCAGATAGTGGAACACCTGAAAGCATGGCCCCTAGGCACCCTTCAGCTGGAGAAATGAACTCTGCTTCATGGCTCTACTCTCACCAAAGAACGCTCCCTCTGTAAGGTGAGCAGCACCACCTGGGAGGGAGCCCTCAATCACGGGAGATCGAAGGGCAATGGATGCCCAGAAGTAAAACTGGGACAGCAGGAGAGAAATGGTAAACGCAGGAAGGATGCGGGAGGAGCACTGTTACTTTAAGGGGAATGCAATCAATGTCGTGAAACAAAATGTCCATGGAACTATTGAGTGGAAAACCAATTTGCCCTGTAAATTTTCACTCAAAGCACACACACAAAAAATTTAAACAACACTTCTAGAAAATAAAAGCATTATTTTAAAAAGTGTAACACAAAGTAACAAGATCTTTCAAATAATCTCAACCATAGTATAAAGTGTACTCACAATCAATTGAAGGTATTACAAAGGAAATGGAAGCCATGGCCTCTCCTAATGCCACTTCTGTCTATGTAACAAAGAACAGGAAAGAGAAAAAAAGGTTAAGTATGAAAACTAGAAACCAGCATCTGGTTCTTATGGATCAGACTTTAAGATGTTATTGTTAGTATCTTCCTAATGTCTATAACTCATTCAAGCAATACTTCAAGCACATACTATGTATTAAAAGGTTATATAAGGTGCTAAAGATAGAAAGATAAAAAGCGTCACCTCTAAGACGTCCATAATATAGAGGAAAGGCAAACACATTGATCTTCCACAGCCTAAATGCTTCACTAGCATGTCATGGGGAACATAAAGCAGCCACCTCTCCCCAGGGGAGCAAATGAGCCTGCTAATGAGAGACAGCCTACCTGTTCGCGCCTTCATAATGTAATTAGGAGGTACAGAGTCACTGAGAGTAAGAATTGCATTTCTCTGCCTTCCTTGTGTCCATGGAATTCTAGCCAATAAAATGCAAGCAGGAATGCAAAATGGGAAGTTTAGCAAACTTCTTAAGAGACAGCTGGCATATGCCCTTTGTCACTTTTTTATTCTTTCCTTTCTATTAAAAATTCACTTTAATTTGGGAAAGCACTCAAAAGGTAGTGTTCAAATATGCTCCAAAATGTGCACTAGCATCAATAGGATATATCAACTTGAGGATTGAAATGATAGAAAGAGAGCTGGCTGGAATCTACAGGCTAAAACTAGCAGGGCTGATGCCCGAATAAATGAAAACATCCACAAGCCTCAACAGTCATTAGATAAAACCCAGACTCTCGTGATATTCAAAAATCCAGGACAAATGAGAAATTAAGGAGCCCTGGTAGTATGATAAGGTGAGCAGTTTGAATTCATCCAGCCACTTGGCAGGACAACAGTTTGCTGTTCTGCTCCTGTAGAAATTAAAGCCTTGGTGTAATGGGTCACACATCAGGGCGTTAACCACTGGACAGCAGTTCCAAAGCACAAACCACTCAGAGGGGAAAGGATGAGGCTTTCTACTCCAGTAAAGATGTAACATCTTGGAAGCCCGCGTGGGCAGTGAGCAAGGAGCCATCTGGCGTTGTGAGTGACACATTGGGCTGCTAACTACAAGGTGAGCAGTTCCAAACCACCAGGCCCGCCACAGGAGAAAACTGAGGCGTCCTGGCCCTGTAAAGACTCAGAGGCTTGGAAACCCAGAGGTAGTTCAACTCTGCCCTACAGGTCATTACGAGTCAGCACTGACTGACAGTGAGAAACCATATGGCGCCATTCTAGACGAGATCGGGCGCATTCACGGGTGGTACGGCCGTAGCCGTGGGGCCATTCTAAAAATGGAACACTACTCAGCAGCCAATAGGAGACATGAAGTCAACATATGCTATAATGTGGAAGACATTAGACTGAGTAAAACAAGTCAATTATCCAAGGACAAATATTTTATGCCCTCATTTATATAGGAAGACAAGACAAGGTAAATGTACAGAGAACGTTTACTACTGCTTGCCAAACATGGAAGGGAGCAAGATGAGGTGTTAATGGGGATGGAAATATTTCATTGATTAAGAACTAGATGGGATCCAAGTCCATGAAACGAAGTCTCACCAGCCTTGCCTCTAGGGAGTATTCTGTCTGTACTTCTTTCGTAACAGATTTGTTTGTTCTTTTGGCAGTCCGTGGTACTTTGAATATTCTTTGCTCCCCAAGAAGCAAAAGGATGGCAAGACTTCATGACATGTGGTTGGGGCCTGTGATCGGGAAAAATCAATCCCTGGAGGACATCTTGCTTGGCAGAGGGGCAGCAAAAAGGAGGAAGAGCTTCAACAGACAGATTGACACAATGGCTGCCACAACGGGCTCTAATATAAGAACAACCGAAGCTGTCCAGGAGCAGGCAGGGTTTCATTCTGCTGTACAAGGAGTAGCAACCAATTCGACGGCACCTAACCACACTAATGAACGATAGTGTCTGGTAGGAAAACAGGACCGTGAGTTTACAGAGCTGGCCATGACACCATCTGTGAACCCCAACAAAGCCGGGGTAGATTCATCATTGTGTCAACCTCAATATCTGACCAAGGAGAGGGAATGCGCTCATGCCTGAAACCAAAAGGCATTTGATCTGTGAAGTTTGCAGCCTGCACAGAGAGCCCTGATTCCATCGTAGGCCTCCAAACAGCCCCGTAGCTATCTCGAGTACATTATGTTACACACATAGCTCTGACCATCAACAGCAAAGGTAGACAGGGCAACTACAGAGAAAGGCAGTAGCCGCCAACAGTCTCGTGGGTATGTGGGAAGGCGGGAGGATGTAGTTTGCTCCCGGCAAAGACAGGTTATTTGGGGCAGATACACGTTAAGAATGAGAGATCTTGGCCTCGGGTTGTCTTCCTGGCAATGAGACAGGTCAATTTCCATTTTTCGTCCTCTGCCATTATGGTCTGCTGAGTCAATAAAACAAAACAAAACAAAAAAAAAACCTCCTGGCTGTCTTTATCATACAGGTTTTATCAGTGATGTCTAGAAAAACAATCACTAGCAATTAGCTTGTCTATGGAAGGAATCAAACCTGTGCTGAATTTTCTATCTATGCCGTTAGTCTTGTATTGTTCTTCGGACTCATCAGACATAGCTTTGGTGGCAATGCTGGTCCCTTTCCCACCTCTCTTTCCTCTCTACTGAATTATGTCCCATAAAATGTTTTCGTGGCTGCTAGAACTTTGTGGTAATTTTCCCGAGAGAGGGTTAATGATTGACTGGCTCTAAGTACCTTGAAAAATAAAGGTAAGCCGTCTTGTCAGGGAAGCGGAGCCACTGTTTGATTTGGTTCTTCTTGCTGGAAGAAGGCACTGGACTCCTTCCACAGGGGCAGCTCCCACCAGGAGGAGGAGGAGGCTGTCTGCTCCCGGCGCCTCACAGTCCTCTCGCAGCGCTGAGGAGCCGTTCTTCTGCCATAGGCTCAGGTGGGAATGGCTCGCTCTGACCACAGTTTGGCTTTCCATGATTAGTGCTGGTCAGGGAATAGACTGCTCGCATATTCTTTACAAATGGCTTATGTGCTGACTAAGCTGGTTAGCAGCAAATCTTTCCAAGAACAGGGGCTTTACATCGTGGTGTGCTCTTCATAAATAATTTTACATCTGGTCTCTTGTGTCCTTGTGAGTCAGGCTGGCTCCCTCCCCGAGCGCAGCTGAAGTGTCCTTCTGCTTTTCTAAGTTACTCGTCTCCTGGTTTCCGCACAGCACAGTGGAAACTTAACAGCACTGGCAGGTTGAAGTCTTGAAGTCAAAACTATGTTAAAAGTAAAAACCGAGTCTGAGTTTGGACAAGAATACAGCTCTTTTTTACAAACCGAGCTCTTTGATGGTTAATTTCAGGTGCGCTTATTGCATAAACATTGGTAGCTCTCCCTGGACTGTAAAAAGCAAAAATATGAGAGGGCCAAAAACCACTTCTTTAAATAAGTGGCCTACCTCACTGTCTCTAACTTTTTGAAAAGAGTTGTATGTACTCTCTAACCCACAGGAGCCGCTCTGCTCTGGCCCGCCCTGAGTCAGAATGGATCAACGGCAGTGGTCTCGGCTTTGTGGTGTGAGTACTAAAACCAAACCAAATACTCATGCCAAACCTATGGGCCGGTGTAGAACTGCTGTGAGGGCCTGAGGTTGGAAGCTCGGATGATGGCTACAAACTGCACGCCTCGCTGGCGACCAGCCGACATTTACCACTCTGCCAGGAGGGCTCCTTACAGAGCTTTCAGATGACAACCGGGCTTTACAACCCTTCTCCCCTCCAAGTACTAACCAGGGCCGACCCTGCTTAGCTTCCGAGGTCAGACGAGATCGGGTGTTCAGGGTGGAATGGCCGTGGACTACAACCCTTCTCAAAAGACAGTTTGGCATGATTTTAAAAACAAAACAACAAAGTATTTACATAGTCATCAACAATAACTGAATGCTTAGAATATTATAAGCCCTAAGGACCATACAAAAGTGAGATCAAAATTATACAAATCCTCAAAGACTTAGATGAGAACCCAAAACGAGGTCCTTAGGCACGAGAACTATAATGAAGTATCAGACGGTACAAAGAATACCTAAAGATGGCAAGATGTTCTTAAATGAGTCCCCCATATAATAACTAGTCAACATGACTAGTCCCATATACTAACTAGGAAACAAAGTCGATTTGGTCTGACCAGGGAGGCGCTGTGATAGAGCGGTGGGAGAAGGATGAGGCTCTCTGTCTCAGAAACCCTCAGGGGCAGATCTACTACACAACTAACATATAAAGTCACGATAAGCTGGAATCAACGAGATGGCAGTGAGTTTGGATTTTTGGAGACAGAGAATGAAAAGGGCAGTACATTAGAGTTAGAGACCTATCTCTCTGTTCTGTCATTAAAAAGTTGTGTTCTTGGATAAGTCCCAACTGTCCAAGTTGGGACACAGTGCCTTGTTACTAGGAATGACACCTGGCATAAAATAGGCATTTGTTATTCACCTCTGATCAAGATTTAGCTTGGCAAGAAAGAAGGGATCCACTTATGACGTATGCACCTTGGGGCAGCAGGTTAACTACTTATAGTCAATACCTTTCCACAATCAAGTGAGAAGAAAAAAAAAAGGATGCTGACACTCAAAAGGAGAAGCTGGTGGCTCTCGTCTCTTTCACTATTCAAGCACAAAGGCACACATCTGGGGCCTCACTGTCCCGAGTCCAACTGCACTGGCACCTGACAGTATCAGAGACCCTTGGTAGGCATCTGCTCTCTGGCTTAGTTTCATCCTGGTTCTCAGTCAGTAATTTCATCTTAAAAATGGAATTGGATCAGGTCCCTTACAACATCACAGTCTTTGAATACGACAGGGCTTCATAAAGCTCATGGAAAAATGGAATTTGGAGATAAATCTTTCCATGAACTCTTCGACACCCTTCTAATATAATCAATTAGACAATATTAGCCATAAAGCACAAACTTTATAAAGTTGCCAGCTATAAATATAAAGTTTTTACAAGATATATCAAGTTGTTTTAGCATGCTAAATTGGAAAAGCAAGACTAATTAAAATACCGTATGAAAAGAAAAAAATCCTTTTAAAAGATCATTAGCTTCAAAATATTAAAATGACTATATTTCACAGTAGTTAAACATAAGCTATATAAGATTCCTTCACAATCCTGTATTCAAAACCAAAACTCATTGCTATCAAGTACCTTCTGCCTCATAGTGACCTATACGGGTGTCTACACTATATATCTTTGTGGGCAGAAAGCCTCATCTTTTTTCCTGGTGTGTTTGAAATACTGGCTGTGTAGCTGAGAGTTCAACACCAGCGCACAGCACAAGAATCTGAGTTCTTCACAAAACTGAATTAAATTTGACCACTCTGAACAAAATCTTACAACTCAAATGTGAGCCTGTCTACAAGTGGAGTAGAAAATCAAAAGTAGTATGCTGGGAACAAGGACAAAAATCTTAAACCCCAAAGTAGAAGGAAACAAAATCATAATGACTGAGTTTTCAAGAACATTCCCAGGCAGCAGAGAGCTATTATTCCTATTTTAATGATTAAGAAACTGGGGATGAGGAAGTTAAGTATTACACAACAGATAAAAGAGTCCTTCGCAATGCCTAGAAACTCGATAATCAGCGAAGAATTTAGCAGGGTCTCAAAGCACTATGTTCAGGACCCAATAAACATGTGGGCCTTCAGGCTGTCACAGCTCCATTCCACCCGCTTCTTATTACTATTGCAATTAACCATCATTTCCCATTTCATCGTAGCAGAGCTCATTGGTCGTGCTTGGATCCACGATCAATACTCAGGGAAGCAACAGTCGAGAAATCAAACGACACACTGCATTAGGTACATCTGCTGCATGGAGCCTCTTTAAAGTGCGGAGAAGCAGGGATGTCTCTGTGGGGATTACAGTATGTCCAACTCAAGCCCTGGAGTGCTCCCTGACCTCACATCCACACAAAAGTTGGACACTGAAAAAAGAGATCCCCGAAGAATCGATGCATTTGAGTTAGGGTGCTGGTGAAAAAAAATGGAATTATCACGGACTACCAAAGAACAAGTAAATCTGTGTTGGAAGAAGTACAGCCAAAATGTTCCTCAGAATTGAGGATGGTGAAATCTCATCTCACATACATGTTACCTGGAGACCAGTCCCTGGAAAAGAGCATCCTGCTTGACAGAGCGGCAGGGACACAGGCAAGGAGCTAGACAAGGTGGTGACCCGCACTGGGCTCAAACGTCACAGCAAGCGAGGCGAGTGCGGCCCTGGGCGGTGCTGAGCGCGCTATGTACATGGGTAGCTCCGCGTGGGGACCCACTGCGTGGCCCTAACAACAGCAACGCCATTTCTGATCATCTGGCTTCCCATATAAGTTTTTTTCAAAAATTTCCAATCTCCTGGAAAATATTTCCTGGACCAAAACAAGTCTTCATCACCTAGCTTTGTTATCAATATGTCCTAGTCTCCTTAAGTTTGCTTAGCCATTCACAGGAATTTTCTGGAGCTGCAATGGCTGAGCATCAGGCTGCAAACATTTACATCAGGTTTGGTGCCTCCTGGGGAAAAGGAAAACACAAAGACACCCCCCAGCCCCTGTCATCAAGGATATTCCAACACACAGTCCCTTAGCAACCCGAAGGGAGGGACAGAGCAGAACCAGCCCCTGGGGGTTTTCAGACTGTAAATCTTTATGCAATTAAAAAGTCTCATCTTTGCCCACCAAAGCGGCTGGTGTTTCCGAACCTCCCTTGCAGAGAGCAGCCCAATGTGCAGTCTACTGCAAGAGTACTCCCTGGAAGAAGGTGTCTATTTCTTTGTTCCTTAATTACAACACTTCTCTTCCTTTTCTTGTGACTATGAACTTACGCAGCTGGAGTCCTAACAAGGGCCATATATACGAAAAGATGTGATGTTCACGCATGCACTCCTGGAGCCATTAGGCACCTCTGCTAAAGAGGGAGCGCTCCTGGCAGCAAAGACAGTACTTTATTTGGAGCGCTAAATCTTTAATGTCAGGTCACATGTCTGCCAAGAGATGGGTAGTAACAGTGAAATCTACGCTAAACCAGCTCTGGAAACAAAGAAAGAAATCTTTGATGGAAACAAACACAGTCAAAATGACAAACCCAAGAGACTGCTTTAATTTAAGAAAGCTTAGGATCTGTATTACATATGTGGTACAAGATAAGTATGTCTCTCATGAAGGCTGCACCCACTAAGAAGTTCACCGAAAGTAGCTATGTGTGGAGAAGAGGTATAATATCAAGATCAAGAAAGAGTTGTACAGGCCCCAATAAAATGATGGGGGAAAAAAAATCAAGAAAACTAAAAACTACTTATATCCTCGTTTTTCACTCTCCCAGTGATTTTATCAGATTTTTAAAAATCACTACTGTAGAATATATGGAAAAATATTAAGCAATATGAGATCACTTTAAAACGACCCGTTATTTGACTACTGAAACCCAACATATCCCTTGCTTCTGACTTCATTCCGACTCATAGGAACCCCTGGGATTTCTAAGGCTGAAGGAGACGGTTACATTTTTCTCATAGGGAGCCCTTGGTGGGTTGAAGTACAAACCCAAAGTTTGCAGCAAAGTGCTCAACCACGGCACAACTCAGCCTGCTGCCATCAGTCCATTCCAGCCCACAAGGGCGCTCCGGACCCCTCGTCCTGGGCAGCCGCACGCTTAGCCTGACCAGGGCTTCTTGAGTCTATTTTGTTGTGTCGTCGATGCTTTATGTCTCCTTTTCAAGAAAATAAAATGTATTGTGCTATTCCTTTTTTATTTGGCATCTTGTGAACATTTTCTTATACCTTTAAGATATCCTAAAGCTCAGTCTATTTCCTGACGACTTTATTATTACGATCAGCGTACCAAAGGAAAATCTTAGAGAAGTAACTTGTAATGGCTGAGCAATGTTTGGCGGCAGGGCTGTAAGCACGGCCAAATCATGAAGTTATGTCCAGTGTTTTATTAGTAGCATCACAACAAATCTGTCGTACTCAGAAATGTGCACATACATAGCTCATTGTGATCAATTTCTAGACATGAAATTTGGGGGCACAAAATAAGTACATTTTTAAGGCTTTAGAATATTGTCTAATCATTTAGAAAACTGTACCAGCAGCAGATAATTTGCTAACACTGCATTCTTTTTATTATGACATACCTATTGGACCATGAAGTTAATGACATGATTCCAAACACTTAGGGTTTTTCCATAACCTTGATTCTTACGCTTAGAGAAAACCATTTTAGGAACCAATCTCCCTTAGAGGAAATAAACATTTTTCTCTGGCTGAACAACTTTTCCAGTGTTGCTTGCTGAAAAAAATTACCTGTTAATTAAATTTAAATTACTTTTAATTAAAAATAGCATGACTCGGATAAGCCCATTTTAAAAGTCATCCTTCTAACTAACACCTGTGTATTTGCAATGAACAATGTCTGAAGTGATAGGCGCATGCTGTGGCTGCATGCAGTCAAGCCAACTCCTGCTCATGCTGACCGGCTGGAAGAGAGAACTAGCCCTACAGTTTCCTAAACCGTGACCTTTTGTTACCCAAAGCAGACTGCCACATCTTCTCTGACACTCAGCCACTGGGGGGGCTGAAATTCCCAGTCCTTCCTTCCATTAGCCGTCTAGCTCTGCCACTGCCGCCCTGGGTGACCAAGGTTACTGATGTCCACATCACCAGGGTGAAGTCTGGGTTTGGTCACATGGAGCTGTTTGTCTTTTTTTCTACCTGATTGTTTATGACTCTCCATATTGCTTGGAAATTACATTATTCGTTGGCATTATTATTTTTTTTAATCTAAAAAACTTTAGGTATGGCATCTAAAAAATGTAAAGCCACTCTAAGGTCACTTTCCGTCCAATAGACCGAACCGTAAAAAAACAAAACACCTGTGGGGAAGCACTCCTTTCAAAGGTCAACTACAGGAGGCCAACTAGTCACCATTGACACAAAAGATGAGAAGGACTGAGGGACAGGAATCTGGGTGGGTGGAAATGGGGCAGGCAGGTATAGTGGTGAGGGACCTAACACCTTATGGGGATTGCAACCAATTGTGCCTCAATTGTTCAGCGGAATCCTAACTTTCTATATAAACTGTCAACTAAAATACAACAAGTGATCATAAGAAGAAAAAGCAAGAAATAAAAAACCATAAATAGGAGACAGAAATAGTAAGGATAAAAGAAATTAGAGAAGACAGACTTTTAAAAAGCTCTGAGAAAAAAGATGGAAGACTTACAAGAAAAACATGAAGAAATGGAAGATTCTCAACAGAGAAATTTTAGAACTGGAAAATTAGACGAGCTGAAATTTAAAAATTTCCTGGAGAGGCATACTAACAGATTAGAAAATAGAGAAAGGGAAAAAAGCAAACAAACAAAAACCATTAAGCTTAAAACGGCAACAGAAACACCAACTTGAGAGAAGGGGAAGATATAAAATAACAGAATTTCAGTGATCTCTGAGTTGATTTCAAAGAATTAAGTATTCATGGGATTGGAGGCCTAGAAGAAGAGAAAGGAGTCTTGAGATGAAAAAGTTTTAAAGATAGATAATGGGAAAGCTTCCTAAATACAAGCCTAGATATTCTAGAAGCTCAATGAACCTCAAGGATAAAGACAAACACTGACATCATTTATCAAAAGGAAAACACACAAAAAACTACTGTACACAAGAATACACACACACACACAAACCCTTAAAAGGGACCAAAGAAAAACCACTGCGCCACCAGGGCTCAGCCTGATACTATTAATTTATGACAGATCATGGTTAATAGATTTGTAACTAGGGCTACCAATTACTAAAAAAATTTTAAGAGGTATAAATAATAAACCAAGAGAATGAAGAAAATAGAATTATATAATCTAAAAGGAAGCAGAAAAACAAAGAACAAAGAACAGATGGAACAATTAGGAAGTTAATGGTAAAATAGCTCATTTCAATCCAGCCATGCCAATAATTACATTAAGTATAAATGACTTATAAACCAGATTGTCATACTTTTTCTGAAAAAGCCAGAAAATATTTTAATCTTTGAGAACCAACTGCTTAAGCTACCACTGTAATGCAAAAGCAGCCACATGCTAATACATACATGACTCAGTAAGGATTTGTTGCAAAAAAATTTTATGTATAAAAACAGGAGGCAAGGCAGATTTGGCCTATGGGTCACCTTGATCTAAATACATCAATTAAAAGTTAGAAACTGTCAGATTGAGTAAGAAAGCAATACTCAACTGCATGCTGTCCACACAAAACCTACTTTAAATATACTGGTGTCAATTAGTCCTTTATATAAAATGGTGTAATATTTGCAATATCTATAAAATCCTCTCATAAGCTTTAAATATCTCTAAATTACTTATAATATTCAGTACAATGTAAATGCTACATAAACAGCACTTTGCCAAGAAGGTTTCTTCTTTGTCTTTGAGAGAGTTGACTACGTAATTGCTTCTGAGGAGTCATTGCTGCCACAAAACAAAGGAGGCGCACAACACACACCGTGTACAAACAGGCTGAGTGTAAACAAAGCTCAGACAGGGAGTGCTGAAGACAGAGGCATGGTGACATAGTGTGGCCACACATCGCTTCATTCAAGTTTTGCTTTTCAGAGACTGCAGGAATTTTTGTTTTCTGGAACATATTCAATCCACTCTTGAGTGGGGCATGGGGATATGAAACCCAAGAGTGTAGAGGGAAGGCTGTACTTTGTGTGCACTAGTCAAAATAAAAACTAATGTGCAAAACTTTTATACTGAAAAGTACAGAATACCACAGAAAGAGACTGAAAATGGGCTAAATAGATATACCATCTTCATGGATCAAAGGATTCTATCATTAAAATGTTAATTTTCTCCAATTCATTGATAAACTCAACCTACTTAAATTTTTCCAGGCTTTCTTGTAGAAATTGAAATTTAAATGGAAATATCAAGGACCTAGAAAGGTTAAAACAATATTGAGAGAACGGAAGGAACGAAAAGTAGAAAGGGGGGCTGAGCCCCGGTGGTGTAGTGGTTGAGTGCGAGACTGCAGCCCACAGGCTTGGCGGTTCAAATCCAGCAGCAGCAAGGCTGGGTAGCTCCCACGACCACCAGAGGGCAGTGATGCCTTAAAAAAAAAAAGATTTAGAAGGATTTTATGGGCTGAGCCCCAGTGGCGTAGTAGTTGTGCGCGGGACTGCGGCCCACTGGGATGGAGGTTCAATTCCAGCTCCACAGAGCAAAGGCTGGGCCTCCTACTCCCACCACCAGAGGGCAGTGATGCCCCAAAAAACAAAATTAAAAAAGTAGAAAGGGAGGGTGAATGAGACAAACTGGGGGACTTAGATTTGGAACTGCCAGGTAAGCACTGGGACTTCTAATAGGGCCAAACCCAGCAGCCACTTCACAATAGGAAAATGAGGCTCCTGTAAAGACTTATAAAGTCTCAGAAACCGTTCAGAGGATCACTATGAATCATAATAGATTCCATGGCTGTGGGATTTTAAAATCTAAGATTCAATAAAGCTGTGGTATTCAAGGTCATGCGATCTTAGCATAATGACAGACAAGCAGATCATTAAAACAAACAGACATGCGTTTATTCAAATCCACTGATCTGTGGACAAGGCTATGCACAACCTATGAATGCAGAAAGTGACATCTTTTTAACAACTTGTGCTGGAACAACTTATTATGAGACAATATGGGGAAAAAATTAACCTCAACTCACGCTGTAGTGTGCCATCAAATGAAAGCTGACCCTGGCTGCCCACACTGTGAAGGTGAACCGGCTCCAGAGGGTCTTCTCAGCTCTGAAATGTAGGCGCCATCACCAGGTCTTTTATTCCATGAATCGGCTTTTGGGTTCAAACCACCGATTTATCAGTTTGCGACCAAGACTTGAACCATATTTTACCCCCATACACAAAAAAGTAACTAATTCATAGACCTAAACAAAAAGAATCCAAAAAAGACCCTTTTTGAAGTAAAAGAATGCCTGCACAATCATAAAGCACAGAAGATTTCTTAAGGTCTAATGATTAAAAAAGAAAAAAAAATTGAGTTGGTTTTCATTAAATTAAAAACTCTTGCCAATCAAAAAACACCACTCAAGCAGTAAACAGGCAAGCTGTATAGACTGGCAGAATAAATATGCTGCATATATTTAACAAAGCACTTGCATCTAAACACAACAATAACAACAAAAGACAAATGCTCAATTGAAAGATGGCTACCCGTTAGGTGTTTCCAGTTGGTTCCAATTATAGCAACTCTAAATACAATCGGTGCCTGTTCATGTACAGATTCTTTATGAGCACAATTAAATATTTTAGAAGTCCCATTTTCCCCAATAGTATCCTTAATTTGTTATGATCAAATGCATTTGTACAATCAATAAAATACAGATAAAAATTTGAAAAAATAGGGCTACGTATCTTATATGGACGTTTCAAAGGAAAATAGAGCAATAGCCTATATATATAATATATGCACTTGGGGGTCAGACAACAGAAAGTGGGTGAAGGGAGACAGTGGTTGGTATAAGACATGGGCGAGGGAATTTATAAATTATCAAGTTTCATGGGGGTGGGGATGAGGAGCTGTTATCAAGGGCTCAAGTAGAAAGAAAATATTTTTAAAATGATGGTAACATATGTACAAAGGTGCTTGACACAATGGATGGATGGTGATAAAGAGCTGTAAGAGTTCCCAATAAAATTATTTGAAATTATATATATATAGATATAGATATATACACTGGGTAAAATGGCTCAAATGGCTCAATTCACCTCATCAGGAAAAGGCAAATTTAAGTAAAATCAAATATCATAACAACTCCAGTACAATGGTTAAACCATAAATTTATTAGTGAAGATATGGAATGCAACTCTCACATATTGCTTATGGGTGTATAAAACCATGTTGGAAAGGGTTCCGGCAGCTTCTTACATGAAACACACATCAATCCAATAACCCAGCAACCCTATTTCTAGGTGTTCACCAAAAATGACAGAAAATGTGTGACACACACACAAGAAAAAAACATCCAGCAAGAGTTCTACTCCAGGATGAGTTAGGACATTGTTGGATCACTGTTGATCAGATTGTACCTGATATGCAGATGCTTCTCTCCAAGAAATAAACTTATATTTAAAACTAAACAAACGTACACAGGCAAATTCATAGCAGTTTTATTCATGACAGCGCCAAAGTGCAAATAAACCACATCTACAAACTTAAATATTTACCTCCTAGCTATCAAGAAGCGCCTGGAGAAATGATGATGGCAACCTATGTACAAATGTGCTTGACACAATTGATGGTATGTGTGGATTGTGATCAGAGCTGTACGAGCCTCCAGTAAAATGATTAAAATTTTAAAAAGGGGAGAAGAAGCAACACCTTGGACTATATAGACAGGTCAGGCAAGGTGATTCCAGCTGTGAAGTTCCCACATGACTGGACAGGAACTAAAGTATCTATCCAATAAATTACTAGCCAGCAACCAAAATTAACAACATACATAAACTTCATAACATTGTTGCGAAGTATCAATATTAACCGTCAACGATCTATAAGTACAATGCGATCCCAATCCCAACATTCTTTAATGAGGTGGAAAAACGAAGCACCAGTTTTGCATGATGAGACATCCCACCCCTCAGATAAATAACCTGTACCCCACTGTCACTGGGTTGGTTCCAACTCAGAGACCCTACAAGACAGAGTGAAACCGCCCCTTTGAGCTTCTCACAGTGTGACTTTCCAGGAACACGGATGGTCTCATCCTTGGAGAGGCTGTGGGCTGATGGGTTTGAAGTGCTGACCTGGCAATTAACTCAATGCTTAAGCAATCATGCCCCCAGTGCCCTTCCGGAGATGCGACATCAATGGAAAAAGGAAATGTAGAGGGTTTCACATTTCCCAATTTCTGAGTTCAGTGTTCAGTCATGTTAGTCAAAGTAAGACACAAAGACCAATGGAACAGAACTGAAAAGGCAGGCAGTAAATCCACCCATCTGCTGTTGTCAGGTACTGCTGACTTGGATCTAACTCAGAGCACACACCCCCCCAGTCCCGCACTACCCTCGCAATCTTTCCTGTGCTTGACCCCACTGTTGCAGCACCTTGTCAATCCATCCATCTCCTTGGGGGTCTTCCTCTTTTTTACTGATCCTCCACTTTCCCACGCATGTTGTCCTTCTCCAGGACTGGGACCTCCCCTAATAATCACAAGGGGGCTTCAAAGACTGATGAAAAAAAATTTAAGATAATAGAAAATTTCTACTAAGTCTCTGAAGGAAGCCACCTTGTATGTCCAAAGTATGTGGCATGGAGTGTCTCCATCATCTAAGAAGCATTCTGGATGCATTTGTTCCAGCACAGATCTGTCCGTTCTTCTGGCAAACCATGCTGTTTTCAGTATCCTTCGTCAATATTATAATTTGAACGCATCATTTTTTTTAACCCCCACCCCGGTGTGCACATCTATCCCCAGAGCTCCGTCTGTACCATTCTTTTTCCATCTTCCTTATTCACTGTTCAGCTTTCACATCTAGATGAAGCTACTACAAATGGCTTGGGCCAAGGCACCTTGGTCTGTAAAGTCACCATTTTAAAATGTGTTATTTTGCAGCATATTTGACCAAAGCAGTACATCCTTTGGTTTCTTGACTTCTATTTTCCATGGGCGAGGAGTCCTGGTGGTAAAGTGGTGACCCACACTGAGTTGCTAGCTGCAAGATCAGTAGTTCAAAATCACCACCTGCTTCTTAGAAGATGGGCTTGCTATTCTCCTAAAGAGATACAGTCTCAGAGACTCACAGGGATAGTTCTACCCTACCCTACAGGGTCACTCTGAGTCTGCATCAACTTGATGACAGTGAGCTTGGTTTGGGGTTTCATATTTCCATGGGCATTGATAGTGGATGCAAGTCAAATGAAATCCTTGACAAGTTTAATAATTCAAAACTCCTCACCTACTGACTCAGAATTCTTGGGGGGAGGTATAGGGGCTAGAAACCTGCATTTTGAACCAGGGCCCTACATTATTATTCTGTCCGGGCAAGTTTGAGAATAACTGCTCCCTAAGTAGATAATAAGAAAACTGGTGAGATCTAGACGGTCTATAAAATGAGTTACCAGTGCTATCTAGCTTATAAACAACAACACTTGTCATCTTCAATAAGTGCTATTTAAATCCTGTCACACTACTTTGGTAATGTTTCATTTTTTGTTCCGTATGTGATTCAAGATGTTCTCATTCCAAATCTCAGTCTTTTATTACCTAACTACCCTAATTTCTCATGAATCCCAATTCTAATTATGGATTTTAGATTTGAAAAAAAAATCCTCTTCACCAGTTTTTAAAAAAACTCTTCCTTAAATTTCTACTTACTTGGCACTGCTCTCCTCCCCTCTAAAAGTGTTATTACGATGCCTCTCTGCACAGCCCTGTAGTTCCACCTCCTCAAAAACCAAACCCAAAATTCATCTTTTCCACTAAGTGCTAAACCACCTAAAACAAAGATTCTTTCCAAACTTCCCTCAGCACTTGAAGATCCTGCTCCTAATAGATGCATGTATTTTACTGAATTTGGGCATCACATCTCGATGACTCACTATCCATCCCCTGGCTTAGAGAGAGAAGAACCTCTGGGGAGAGATAAAAATGTTAGTCCTCTTCAAGGTTTTTTCCTTTGTGATTTTTCTCACTCTGTCCTCCTGGAGTGAATTCTATTTACCAGGTCTTATGTTCTCTAGAAGCAGCCCTGGTGCTTCAGGCTAGATATTGGATTGCTAACCTCAAGGTTGATGGTTCAAACCTTCTGGTTGTACTGTGGAAAAGAGACGACTGTGGCTGCTACCATGATTTAGAGCCTCGGAAACTCTATCAAGTGTCACTATGAGTCGTAAAGGTTCAATGATATCAGGCAGGGGGTGTTTGGCAGCAGCTGGGGGAGTTCTGGACAGCTGGAGGAAGTGGAGGGAAAGACAAGAGCTAGTTGCTCAGAGTTGGACTAGATTTTAAACATTGCAAAAGACTTGAGGGAGGCTTCTGTAACATTCAAACTATCTTATTGGCGTAAGAAACTGAAAAACTAAACCCACTGTCTTCTAGTTGATTCCAAATTAGAGCAACCTATAGAGAACAGAACTGCCCTTCTATGGAAGCAACTTCGTCTTTCTCCCTCAGAATGTTTGCTGGGTTCAAACCACAACTGCTCAACTCGAAACCATTATGCCACCGGGGGCTCCTGGTCTGCATTCTGAAGAAGAACAACTAGCTGAAAAATAAGGAAGATTTCTCTGTGTTATGTTGGGGCTGGCTAGACAAGACGCGGATTCAGTCAAATACCAATTGGTGCAATGGTCACTGATGTTTCTGGCAGCAGCTCTTTTTATACATTCTTTGCAGGGCTTCGTAGTGAGGTTGGGTAGAGGAGATGCTGTTGACAGGTGCCTTCGGGCCGGTTCAGCCTCATAGTGACCCTATGGGCAACAGAACCAAACACTGCCCGCCCAGGCCTGCACCAGCCTCACAACTGTTCTGATGGTTGCGCCTCCTGTTGCAGCCCGTGTTGATCTTGTTGGTTCCCCTTATTTGCTGCTCCTTCCAAACATGATGCCCTTCTCCAAAAACTTAGCCCTCAATAACATGTCAAAGCGCGTAAGGTGAAGTCGGGCTTTCCTGGCTTCTACGAAGCATTCTGCCTGTACTTCTTCCAAAACCGATTTATTGGTTCTTTGGCAATACATGGCACTTTCAAGATTCTTCCCCGGAATCATAACTCAAACGCAGTGATTTTTCTAGGTCTTCCTTATTCAATGTCCAACATTTTTCACATGCACATGAAGTGACTGAAAATACCCTAGCTTGGATCAGGTGCAACTGAGGCCTCAGAGTAACATCCTCATTTCAATATGGTAAAGAGGTCTTGCCAATCAGCAAAACTGAGCAGGTTTCAGCAGAGCTGTTAAACTAAGAACAGTGCTATGTGTCCTCATCTCCTGCCTGCTGCTTCCATAAGCAATGACTGTGGATCCGAGCAAGGTTAAATCCTTGAGGATTTGATCTTGTTTACCATGAGGTGCCCTACCGGTCCAGTTGTGAGGATTGGGGTTATCTTTGCAGTGGGCTGTCCTCCACCCTGAAGGCTGACCTCTGTCAGCAAGTGTCTCACATCTTCCCTTTCAGCGAGTCAGGTTGCACTGTCGGCCTATTACCGTAGGTTGTTAATGAGTTTTTTTCCACCCTGATACTGTGTTCTTCATATAATGCAGCTTCTTGAATGATTTGTTCAGCATACTGAATGGTGAGAGGATACAACCGAGAGACACACTTTCTTGAATTTTAAAACATATAGTATTCCCTTGTTCTGTTTGCACAACTGCCTCTTGATCCAGGTATAGGTTCTCTGCATGAACATTGTCACGTGTCCTAGAATTCCTATTCTTCTCGATGCTAGCCATAGTTTGTTATGGTCCCCAGTCAAATGCCTTTGCACAGTCAATAAAACACAAGTAAGTTATCCACCACTTGTGTGTCAGTTTATTATACAGCAGTGGCTTATGCGTTGCCTGATGCTGGGAGTTATATGTCATAGGTATTATCAAACACCAGCAAAACTGAGCAGGTTTCAGCAGAGCTTTTAAACTAAGAACAGACATTGAAGTAGGAATAGACTGTTGACTTCACAGAAATTACCCACTGAAAACCTTACAGGTAAAGGAGAGCAAATGGTAAATATTTTTAAATACTCAAACTCCTGTACTGAGTTAACTGTTGTTCTGATTATATTATTACTTAGAAATTAAGGTCATTACTCATCAAACGACATGTCTTCCAAGTCTCTATCTATAAACTTTGGCCACTCTCCTAAACTAGGATATCTAGACGTTATTTCCAACTGATGCTTGGGTTATGGCATTATGTACCTAAATAAGCAAGCCTACCAATCTAAAAACAAACCCAGTTAATTCCTCGCCCCCAAACTTGCACATATTAGAGTAAAACCTGCAAAAGCTGGACTCTAATGTAAGGCAGAAAACTATCACAAAAGGAAAACAAATATTTTCCACCGACAGAGTGAGAGAAAGATTGTATCTAAGGGTACAATCCTTACAATTATGCCTTTGTAAGCAAAGGCACAATATTTGTGAGCCCCGGAAACCCAAGGCCATTCCACTGAGTTATGGTTCTCACAAGTTTTACGGTATTCTCCCACCATCAGGAAGAGGCTCATCTTCAACTTCTCTTTCCTTCACCTCCAGTTACCCAAGTCTATAAATGACTTCAATTCCTAAATCTCTCTGCCATGATTGTTTCCATTCCCACTAAAGCTTAATCCAAACCATCATAGCCTCTCTCTGACCTGAACGAGGACTCGTGAATAGCACCCTTGACTGATTATTAGAGGCCAAAGAGAATGCCACACTCGCCACCTTACCATATCTACTTATTTATTCAATAATTATTGAATGAATGCCTCCAATTGCTTTTCTTCAGGCTTATTGTCTTTATTGCTGCTGCCATTAATTTTCTGATGCACAAAACCTACTGGTGTCACTTCCCCACCTAAGAACCCTAGAAATCCACTCTACCTTGGTCCCCGTCTGATTCTCTACCACTCTCCTGCACTCACTTAGCTCAAATGCTGTCCTCCCTGAACACACTGTGACCTTTCCTTTTTAATAATGTAGAACAAATAGTAACTCAGCCTGGCTTATTTTACTTTTATGAGCACCCTCATACTACTTAAAAGCATTGGCTAAACCTGTAAAGAAGCAGTGAGTGAAGAAACAATCACAAGTTACGGCCAACTCTCACTTAGCTTCTTTTCATAGCCTATTAACACAGCCAACTGTGGAGCAAATAGAAAAGTGAACACCATGTCTCACCAACCTGCTGGGCTTCGTCCTTCCAGTAAATCAGTGTTTAAATTCCTCGTTACGGGCTTATTGTGATGGTGGGCAAAGGGAGAACTTTAATTCCATTTTCTCCATCTTTGTCCTTGCCCCTCTTCCAACTAACACCTCCCACCTTCCACACTTTTGCCACTTCTCCTCCTAGCTTCCTTTCTCCTGTCAAGTCTCCCTGCAGGCCCCGAGCTCCTGCACAAGGACACAGCATCCCTCTAGCACTCTTAACTGCACGGCTCTTAAACATTCACAAAGCACTTGGCTCTCAGGACCCAATTTTTTAGGTTTTGAAAGTCAACGATCACATATTGAACAGTTTATATATAGCAGATGCTGCCCTTGGTTCTTTCTCATATTTTATCTCATTTTTGAGGAAACTGCAGTTCAAAGAGGTTCTATGAATCATCTCATACACGGCTGGCTCTCCCCTCTGCTGAGAACGCAGCTCACCCTTCACCAGCGCTTCTCTCATGCTGGCCTCACGCCTTCCTGGGCTCCGGAAGCAGGATACTATCTATACACCTGCTTCAATGCTGACCCAATTACGCTCGCTCCCACCACGACTGCACACCACAAGAACCTACCTAGATCTCTAGACTCTGGACGACGACCTGGGTAGTCTTTACTACCAAATACTATCATTTACCAATGACCACTCGTGACCCAGCATTTCAGAATGGCCGCATAATTGTATGGGCAGCCAGAGTTCATATACCAATCTCAGAGTAAACGCTGCACCACGATATCCCTCTCTGCCATCGAATTGATGCAGACGCATGGTAAGCCTAGAGAGCAGGGCACAACTGCCCTGTGGGCTTCTAAGACTGCACCTTTTTTATAGGGGTGGAAAGTGTCCTTCCCACGAAGTGGCTGGTGGTTTTGAACAGTGGGCTTTTGAGTTAACAGTCCCTCTCCCCCCCACCCATGTAACCACAACACCACGCATGTAACCAGGACACCACCAGGGCTCCTGGCAAAACATCCCTGTTGTAACTCCATGCCGTCGAGTCAGCGCCGACCCACAGCAATCGGAACCACAACAGAACACTGACGGGTCCAGTACCATCCTAGCTCCTTAAAAATCAAGCATTTAGGGGCTGAGCCCCAGTGGGGGGCTGAGCCCCGGTGGCATAGTGGTTGTGTGCGGGACTGCAGCCGACTGGGATGGAGGTTCCATTCCAGCTCCATGGAGCAAAGGGTGGGCCTCCTACTCCCACCACCTGAGGGCAGTGATGCCAAAAAAAACCCCCAAAAAAAAACAAAACAAAAAAATCAAGCATTTAAGGAATTCCCTGAAGCCATTACAGCACCTACCCTAGATGCCATCTCTGTGGTAACAGCCTCCACGACAAGGAGTAAAAGCATTTCCTAAAGACTAAATTAAACTATGTCACCATTTACGAGTGATCTCCTAATAAGCTGGGGCGATTTCAGGGTTTGGTTTTTTTTTAGAGGAGATTTTTTTTTTAATTTTATTTTATTGGGGGCTCATACAACTCTCATCACAATATACACATCCGTTGTATACAAAGCACATTTGTGCACTTGTCATCATCATTCTCAAAACATTTTCTTTCCACTTCAAGCCCTGATATCAGCTCCTCATGCTTCCCCTCCCTCTCTCCCCTGAACCCTTGATAATTTATAAATTATTATTTTGTCATACCATACACTGTCCAATGTCTCCCTTCACCCATTTTCCTGTTGTCCATACCCCAGGGAGGAGGTTATATGTAGATCCTTGTAACTGGTTCCCCCTTACTCTTCCCCCTTTCTTCCCCCCTCCTGGTATCACCACTCTCACCGCTGGTCCTAAAGGGATCGTCTGTCCTAGATTCCTCATGTTTCTGGTTTCTATTACCAGTGTACATCCTCTGGTCTAGCCGGATTTGTAAGGTAGAATTGGGATGATGATAGTGGGGGAGAGGAAGCATTTAAGAACTAGAGGAAAGGGCTGAGCCCTGGTGGCGTAGTGGTTGTGCGCGGGACTGCAGCCCACTGGGATGGAGGTTCAATTCCAGCTCCACAAGGGCAAAGGCTGGGCCTCCTACTCCCACCACCCGGGCAGTGATGCCCTAAGGAAAAAAAAAAAAAGAACTAGAGGAAAGTTGCATATTTCATTGTTGCGACACGGCACCTTAACTGGCTCATCTCCTCCTCATGACCCTTGTGTAAGGGGATGTTGGTTCACCTACAGATGGGCTTTGGGTACCCAATCTGTACTCCCCAGGGTTAATTATTTAAAGACCAAGGCCAGAGTCCCAACTCAGACCCCATCACAGGGCTTCAAAAAGTCTGCAGAAAAATGGAATCAAAAGATATAGAAAATTTCCCATGAACTTCTTAAAGCTCCCTGCACTCACTGAGGAGAAAAATCACTTAATTTCCTTCAGTGAAGTTTCTTCTTCTATAAAACTGGCTCACACCAATTCTACCTTGTGGAATTGTTAAAAGCATTAAATGAAAAATGAAAATGAAAAAATAAAACACTGTAACTCACTAATTTTGACAAAGCCTTTGTAACTATGTTTACATACTGCACTTTTGTTTTCTGAACCCTTCCTAGAGACCCTCAGCTTGTTCTTGGGCCTTCCGGCCTACCAGCAACTACAATAATGCCTTCCAGGAAGCCAACTCCATGATTTCTGGATCCCCTTTTCTGGGTCACAACTCAGGCCCTATGCATATAATTTGGACTATCTTCTCGTAAATGTATTATCTTGTACCAACACACACAAAAACTCATCAGAGGCTGTTCCTGCAGCTTTTCCTTGCTGGCTTGGCTTTTAACTATCTGGAACATGACAGAGTCAGCTGCAAATCTGGCAACTTTCACTGCCAGTATATCTTTTATATCACTTTTTTTTTTAATGTTAAATAAAACTGGTCCCCACTCTGATTATCTGAAGGGCAATGAGCTTAGCCTTATCTCTCGTGTTACTAGGTAATCAAGAAGAAATTAAAAATACCAACTCCCTTTTGGCTACATGTGTATTTTAACCTTTAAGATAAGTTTTCAGACTTCTTTCAACAGAGTACATGTAAATGTTTAGCTATCTTATCCTTTAGAATTAGAATATGAAGAAGCTTCAGGAAATCCCCGAGAAATGGAATTAAAAAGTAGAATTTTCCCACAAACACTCTGAAGCCCCCTATTTACAGTCTCACTGATGATACCATTGGGCAGGATCTACACTTGAGCTAAAGATCTTGTTTTCCTCGAATCCAACGACCAAGAAAGATCATCCTCCCTGCAACACTTACCTGATTTGTAGTCATGGAGTTCAATTAAAGAGATCTAGTGGTGCAGTGGCTAAAGCACTCAAAACGGAGCTGAAGGCCTGCAACTCAATCCCACCGGCTGTTCAGAGGGAGAAGACGTGGCTGTGCTTTTCCATGAAGATTTACAGCCAGGGGCACCCTGAGGGACAGTTGCACTCTGTCCTGCAGATTTACTATGGGTTAGAATCAACTGGACCACAACAGGTTTGGGGTTTTGAGAGTTCAGTTACTCTATCATTTTCAGTCCATCATTCTATTTCTCTCTGCTCCATTTTAAGTCCATCTAGTAGCTGTGATAGCAGAATGGGCTAGAGGTCGGCAGTTCAAACCACCCAATGATCCTACGAGGAAGCTGCAGCTTCTCACTTCCAGGAAGATCTACCACCTGTCTCAGGAACCCACAGGGGCAGTCTGTCCTGTCCGACAGAATGACTCAGTCAGAATTGACTCCATGGTAGTAAGACAGAGTGTTTCAAATATTTTAAGTATATGTTATCTAAAGAATTGGAGTATATTACTATACTTAATATATTATTTAAATAAGCTTCTGCCAACTCTAATGAAGAATCCTGGATATTATTCCTATTCTAGTGCAATCTCCCAATAAAACAAGGAAGTCATAATATGAAGATTCTACTTAGAGCTGATAAAGTCATTTCAAAATATATTCCATACAAATTTTTTTTTAATCATTCCTGTTTCCTTTTATTAACTGACATCACATTAAAGGCAAGGGTAATATTGGCATTAACATGTAAGTAAGTGTTGATGGGCTCTTAGAGAATCTCTCTCTACACTGAATTTGGTAATAGAGTCATTATGATCTTTCTCAAATCCTTGGATCGACAAGCAGAACAAAGGTAGGCAATCACTCTTCAGTTAAAGCAGCAGTTCTCAATCTGTGGGTAGCGACCCCAAAGACCCTTTCACAGGGGTCGCTGGATTCATAACAGTAGCAAAATGACAGTTATAAAGTAGCAACAAAAATAACTTTACTGCTGGGGGATCACCACAACATGAGGAACTATTGACAACCACTGAGTTAAAGTAACCTGAGGTAAACTTACCCCAAACTAACATGAGTCAACAATCTAGTCAAATTACCCTTCAGGGCTACTTTTGCTCTAAGCAAATTCAGAGGAACACAGACGAAGAACGCATTAAGTTGGGCAAAGCAAATCACTCCATTTCTCTTTTCTAATATCAACATTGAAGCCAGGAAAATTGTTTTCATATTTTACATTTAGGTAGTCCATGTACCTGTAAATTTTAAATAAGAGAAAGAGACCATCCATAATGCCATGGTGTGCTTAAACATACAAAGGGGGAAAACTACACTTAATGGCAATGATAAAGCAGTGGTGGTGGCTGTTTAGGGCCCTCAGGTTGGTTCCAATTCATAGTGACCCCAGGTACAGGAGGGCACGACGCCGCCTGGTCCTGTCCATCCTGACAATCCACCTCATCACGGGTCTTCCTCTCTCTTGCTGACCCTTTCCATGCAGGATGTCCTTCTCCAGGCACCAGTCTCTTCTGATAGCCTGTCCAAAGTACGTGCTTGTTGTCTTTCAATATAAACGTTATCTCTGAAGTCTCCATACTTAGCTAAGTCTTTAAGTGATCTGCGTAAAGGATGCAAGTCTAGTTCTACAAAATTCCTAGACTCAAAAGATGTTTAAGAGTTGGCTACTTTTTAAACACTAAAATTCTGTAGTACCTTGAAAGCGCCATGGTGAGACAGATCAGACACAAAAGAACATTTTAATCCTACATATCTATATGACAATTAGTTACCAAGACCAGACAGGAGGGCGGGCAAAAAGGAGATTCATCGCTAAGGAGAAAGTGAGCTTCTGTAGAGGGGTAATGGGGGAATTTGGAAATAGATGATAGTGATGGTTGTACATGATAAACACAATGTCACTGAATTGTCCTCTGCCAGCCCCACTACCATCACTTTGTAATAAAGAATTGATCATACATATCTCAAGTAATGTACCACCAATAGAATATCTGCCAGCAATCGAAACCAGAATAGCAAGAATCAACTGCTGACATAACAAAGATGCTTTTAAGTTGTCGATTGTTCCTGATATGAACTTCCACACCTCTGGTTCTCTTCAATGGGCTTTCTTCAATGAAACACTAGAAATAAAAGCAATTAAAACGCATTACACTTTTAAATAATGCTTTGAAATATTAACAGCTATAAACAGAGCAAGTCCTTATCATAGGTAGCCTAAGACATAATCAGAATGGGCCATAAATGTGGCAGGTAAGAAGTTACTACGCAGAAGGTACTGGTAAAGGACCATAAAGGACCATAAAGGTGCATGAAAATTAAGGTTATTAAATATAAATGAGAAGAAGAGTTGCTATAAGCAATAGACGAACATGAGGAGGCACAAGCAAAGACTACCAGGAGGAACAATCCATTCCTTGGGTGATACGTCATTCACAAGGGCAGGGCCCTGAGATAGTGAATGATTCCACTGCCACCATCAAAAACGCTTAGTGAGCCACCTGCTCATGACACTAACTGAACCTGAGGTATATAGCATGGTCAGAGAGCTCTATGCTAAACAGGAAATTAGAACTGAAAATCTGACCATTTGGTAAAACCAAACAGTCGTGAATAAACTAACAAAAAAGAAAAAAAAATCAAACTCACTACTGTCAATTCCAACTCATAAAGACATCAAAAATATTCATTTAAGAGAAAATGAAAGCTTAGTGACTTCTTCATTCTATTAATGGGTTGTAGTCACAAGAACATTTAAAAACAACCAAACCCACTGCTATGGAGTTAATCTCAATACACAGGACCTAGCAGACAGAGAATTGTCCCCTAGGGTTTCCACGGTTGTGACTCTTTATGGGATCAGATGCCAGCCCTCTCTCCCTTGGAGCACCTAGTGGACTTGAGCTAACCTTTCGGTTAGCACCACCCGGGCACTTAATACAGTTAATAAGCCTTGCAAATCCCTGATTTTCTCACCTGAACTTAAGCATGTCAGGTTCTAGCTCGTACTACACTTCAGGAGGACACCTATTCAGTAATGCTTTAATGCTAACGTAACAATTCTGCAACCAGGGTCTCCCAACGACATCCAGAAAAACTGACACAATTGCTGTACCTTGCGGGCAGATTGAATGAAAGGTCCAAGGCCAGCAGAAGAGGAGGGGAAAAGTCATGAGGGCATCTTTTGTATTAACTGTCCCAGTGTTTATGCACTGGGCTCTGATCCACAAGGTTCGTAGTTCAAGTGCACCAGCAGCTCCGGAGAAGAAAGGCTTTCACTCTGGGGACCAGAGAGAGTCTCAGAAACCTCGGAAACCCCCAGTGGTGAAACCCACAGGGATGTCGCTGTGCGTCAGCATGGACTCAATGGCAGAGTTTGGTTTGGTTTTTAGGCAGACTATTATTTAATCCTCTTTATCTAGGAACTTTTTGTTGCCTAAAAGAGATGCTTTGGCGCCAACAGTATGGAAATGAGTGGACATACAAGTGTCTACATATACTTAATGAACCATAAAAAGTCATGTCAAATATTCCTTATATCCTTACTGTGTGCTCAACTCACTGTCCTGGAGTTGCCTCTGATTCACTGCAGCCCTATAAGACAAAGCAGAATTGTCGTCCCTGCGGGTTTCCAAGGCTGGAGCTCCTCTTGGGAGTAGAAGGCCTCATTTTCCTCCATCAGAACGGCCGATGGTTTCTAACTGCTGATATTGTGGTGAGGGGCCCATTACACCATGTGTCAAATCCTCGCTACTTCCCCAGGGAGGAAGTCTCTAAGAAGCTGAAAGGCGGGCGGTTTGAGCTCAGAAAACAAGCCTGGTGACTGCTCCTAGAGGGTTAGAGCCGCGAAACCCTTATGGAGCAGAAGTGCTATTCTGTGCACACAGGGTACAACCAAGTCCGAAAAGGCCTGCAACGTACCGCCACCACCCTATGCTGTAGGTACTTTTATGATAAGAAAACCAAGGTCAGTTCTTAATGTTCTTTAAGTGGCAGGGATACAAAACCAGTCTTTTTTATTGCAACTATGATAGAAATCACTTTCATAATTATCATATAACTCTACTACTCTTTTTAAAGGAACAAAAATCCATTTATCAATATAATAAAGGGTTCACATTGACTAAAAATATTAACTTTCATAAAATCTCCTTTGAAAATGAGCTTTCATTGTGAAAGCTCTTATGCAATTACCATTTAGCACTAAAAAGCATGCCAGAGTTGTCAGCGTATTTTCACCTCGATGACCCTTCCTCTTCATTCCAGTGAGAAGAAGTAGTTTCGCTTTCTTTAATAACAAGGAGCACTAACCAAAAAGTTGGCAATTCAAACTTCGCAGCCACTCCAAGGGAAAAAGAAGAGGCAGTCTGTTTTTTTAAAGATTTACAACCGTGGACACCCTCTGGGGCTGTTCAACTGTCCGGCAAGCAACAGGTTTTCAACCAGCTGCACGTTTGAAAGCTTTCAATAAATGTTCGCTCAACTTTGCATAATTTCATATGCAAAAGTAGTCATTCGACTCAAACATCCCCATCCTTAGAGGGAAACAGTATTACCAATAATCCGAAACACGTATCTAGTTGGCACCAAAAGGCCTTAAAACATACATGACATCAATGTGATCAAGTTCACAGGCTTGCACATCAAGCCGACGTCTGCCACTAACTAGCAATTTAGTCAACTGTTCTGGGCCTTGGTTTCCTGATGCTAAAAAGAATCATCTCATGTTCTACTCTTTCAGCTGGAAAAGAAATGCGATTCATAGGCATGTATCTTTTTTCCTAGCTTTCCCATTCTATTTTCTTATTACCATGATTTTGCAGCTATGAAGTATATATTTCCTTAGTTCTGCAAAAGGAAAAAAAAAGTCCAGAACTAAACAAAGGCGACGGGGGGAAGGACTTCTGGTTCTCAAGATGAAGAATGCAGAAGCTACTATAATGTTAAAAGGTGTTCAGTTTCAATATTTTAGATTGCCAGTGGATGAGCCAGTACCTTTTTCTCTAAGGACGAACAGTAAAATTCAAGGACAACAGGGAGAAAAAAACCACACACATTTGTTAATCAAGGAATTAAAGGTACCAACTGATATTAATACTAACACCTTTTTGCAGAAATGTTCTATGATGAACTAAAGCGAAAAATCAAATACATTTTCCCCCTGAAATATGTTCCTAATAAAACAAGCTTTCATTTTGTAGTTATGAAGAAAGAAAGTACCCTCCAAATGTCGAGAATTGGTAAGATACCATCCTTAGAAAGTATTAAAAGGAATAAAGATCAAGCTGTACAATTCTTAGCTCCTTCTCCTGAGTGAAATGAAGAACCACCTCGGTGGACTGCCAGAGACCCTGGTGAGCATTTCCTACCATGCACATTCTCAAACGAGTATTATGCAAATGCAAAATTATTACAATTAAGCTTTGGACATTGAGGTTCCCAAACTTTAGATCATTCAACCAGATTTTTAGTGTGACTCATAAAAGCTGCTAGCTGACTGACTTCTTTTCGGTTCAAAATCTGAAGGTTGGAAATATCTTGAAACTTCTTCCACATTGGAAGTTGAATTCTTACATGACCTTGTAAAGAAGCAATGAGAAGCGAGCGGAAAGAAACCATGCGGATGACTATTAATCTTCTAAGAGGAAAAGAGAACAGGCCGGCCAGGTCTACATTGTTGGAGTGAGGAGGAGCAAGCCAGCGCTGTAGATGGAGAGACTGCGATAAGAATTTCAAGGTACAGCGACAGAATTACCAGCAAGACGAATCACTGGTGGACTACTACGAAAGACATAGATACATTTTTAAAGGTATTACTGAAAGGGTCAGGCAGCGAGTCGCGTCACGGATGGAAAATTTGAGAACAACAAAAAAATATATATTTTTTAAGGTCAGAAACCACCTCGCGACTCCGATCCCCTAGTCTTTCAAAAAGTTGAGAAGCAAATAAAGATGTGTACGTCAACTGCTTCTTAGCATCCTTCGTTGAACGCAATTCCCTCTCCAGGAAGTCATTTCGCTTCAGCGACTTCAATGTCCAAAGCGGAGTACCAAGGACTCGTCGGAGCCCACACAGTTGCGGAAGGGTCGCCCCTGCCCTGCCCCCGCATCCTTTTGCGCTTCAGGTGAAATCCACAGAGGTGCTCCAGTCACCTCCCTCGCCCATGCGCCCCAGATTCCTACCCCACATCCCAGATCTCTGCTCCTCGACCTTGAGGAGCCCCCAAAATCGAGTCCCAAGTAACTTACCCGGGGTCCCCTTCCCTGCTGCTGCCCTGACTGCTCCCCCCCCCCCCCCCCCCCCCCGAGGGCTCCGAGGGCTTCCCCCCGCCCCACCACGACCCCAACCACACACGTCCTCCTGCTATCCCGGGACGACCTTTCCCCCGAGGTGCCCCCGACCAGAGAAACCATCCGACAGAAACACACCGCGAGGCGACGCGCAAGGACACGCGGCGCGCTGCGCACAGGGCTCGCGGCCCCGGCCAGCCGTCGCTCGCCCGCCCGCCGTCCTTTTCGGGGCCGGCCCATCCCGGCCCCAGGGCCGGGGCTGCCTCCGCCCGGGGTGCTGGGGCGCCGGGCGTGGGCACCCGGGGGCCGGAGTGGCGGCGCTAACGGCGGCGCGGGGGCAGCGACCGAGGCGCTGGAGCGGGCGCGGGCTGGAGGGGGCACTCACCGGTCGGGGAGCGCGGAGCGGCCTCATCCAGGGGCACCTGCGGCCAGGCAGGACGGCCCGGACGGCGCAGTCACCGGGAGGGCAAGTCCGCCTGCCTGCCCGCCGGCCCCGTCCGGTCCCTCCAACCGCCCCGGCGAGCAGTCTCGCTTCCTCCCGACGGAGCCCGGGGACCCCAGCTCCGCCGGATGCCCCCGCCAGGCCCCCACCCCCTTCCCCGGCCGCCTCCCCCTCTTCACCCTTTTCCCCTCCCCCCTCCCCCCAGCCCCCACCGGAATGGAAAATACCTCCCGGGGCGGGGGGCGGGCGGGGGCACGCCTCTCTGAAGGGCAGCCTACCGTGACCAATCGCAGGAGGGACTTCGGAGGGGCGGGATTCCGACTGGCCAATCCGGAGGCGTGTAGGTGAAGGCCGAAGGAGGGGAGCCGGGAGCGAGAGGGGGCCGGCCCGGGAGTCAGGGAGGTCCAGCCGCTCGGGTGCGCGCGGTTCGCGGCTGCCATTTTGGAGTCGGGCAGCGGCGACGGCGGCCGGGTCCGGCTGGGGGAAAGGGAGGAGCCAGTCAGGTGAGAGAGAAGCGGTCACGTGGGCCTGGGAGGCGGAGGGGAAAGCGGTCGGTGGAGCCGAGGGGAGGGGTCAACGGCGGCGAGTCACGAGGACGGGGGGGGGGCGGTCACGTGGTCGGGGAAGGGCCCTCGGTGGGCTTGCGGGTGGGAGGTCAACCTGAGGTGGGAGAAGAGTGAAAGCTTTGTCCTTCTTTCCACTCCTGTCATGGAAAAGGAGAGAGGCATGGTGAATGGAGGGCGGGAGGGCAGGGTAGGAAAATGTGAATGAGTTTCCCTTGCTCCCTTAGCTGGACGCCAGCCCGTTAATAAAATTCCAAGATCTGAGGGCAGCCCCGCGTGTCAGTCCGGCAGTCCGGGGCCCGCTCCCCGCTGTCACACAAACAGTCGTCGGCTGCAGGAGGGTTCTGTGCCCCTCTTCCGGCCCGCACTTTGTACGGACGAGCCCTCCGAGAAAGGGCTGGAAGTAGAGAAGCAGCCCGAACTGCGGGGTTGTGACGCCCGCCGGACTGGCCCTTTAGAAACCTTTGGTCATTGACAAATTTGCCAGCTTCGCGCGTGTGACGTACTAGGGTTTGAATGCATCTAAAATCGTGTTTCAATGCCTCTCAAAAGAGAAAGCAAACAACTCGTCTGAGCGCCTGTCTCAGCCTTCCTTCAATTTGTCCTCCATCTCCCCCCACCCCCGCCTTGTCCCCTAAATGGGCTCCCCTTTAAGCAGGCTATCAGTGACCACCCCATGACCCTGTGTCACGGTTTCGGCCCGCCCTGAGTCTCTGCTGCTGCGGTAGAGCTGCAGTAGATTCCGAGCTCCATGTCCTTGAAACGTTTTCTGCCCCCCCCCAGCCCCCACC